>BQNB010087304.1:0-25779 GCA_026074375.1 Tanacetum coccineum
GTTGTTCCTGCTTAAAATTAATATTTATGGTTCAGTCTTGCTTATACTTTGGCCTTATGCTTCTTTGATGCCACCGATCATTTCGTTGTCGCTATCCATGGCGTGTGACGATAGTGATGGGTGCGTAACGATGGCGATAGGCTTATACGCTACAAAATAAGCCAAAAGAGATCAGATTACTGAATAATATGATCTAAATGTGTTACTTATTCATGTGTTCTGAAGTTTCCTTTATTCTATGACATAGTATAAAGGAATTATTTTTGCTTTTATTGAGCACAAATTATGGTAAATCATGCTACCTTACAAACAAATGATTTAATGATGCTTAAGATCGATCTCCTGCTTATGAACACAAATCGTAATATGGCTATTTGCTTTATATGTGTTATGTCAGCTCACATTATCGATGCATATGGTATAAGTTTGGCGGGGCATCGTGTTCAAAAAGGTGTTTGCAGCCATGGCGGGCTCGGGTACCCTTTTGTCACCCAAACAACATTTTAGTTTGCCTATTGAGTTTTAGGATGTAATGAGAAATGTGATTTCTAAAGAAGTTATGGAGTATGTTACCACATTACTTTATGAAGCTTTTTAATGGTAACCGAAATTCATAATTTATTCAACCTAAAAGTTGGTTTGTTAATACTTGTTGTGCGTTTATATAGTTTATGGCCATAACACACCAACGCAAGGCCAGTAACTTAATCCGGGTTATGGTTGCAACCATGAATGGTGTTTTGGTTTGCTTCTATATTTGCAGCCGTGAGCCTTATACTTCATTTCGTGATCCAAACTGTGTTGTTTCAATGTGCCACTTCCGGTATATTTTTTAACTTGACTCGGGTTACCATTAAATGTATTTATAAACTTTGATAATAAGTTGTGTATAGGTTGCGATCGCATTTTACTTATCCTTCGACTATGTTCTATTGTCGTAGATGGTGGAAGGATGGCAGGGTGTGAGAATTGCTCACCTCGGTAACCTCCTTGAGCGAGGCAACAATGTCAATTAATCTGAGCCAATATAATTTTTAGGGTTTTTAAACCTAAAACTCTTGATCTGATGGCTAAGGTAATTTTAACTGTATACAATATGGGCTCTCTCTCTAAAAATAAGACAGAAATGTAGGAGAAAATAAGGTGGCGATTTTGTGTTTAGTGTGTGCTTGGTACTAAAACCTTTACCAGTCGCATTTGGGAGATGCATGTTGTTTTGTTGTGTGCTGAATGGTTCACAATAGTAGGCTATGAATGCATGACTTTTGCATAACCCAGTTTTTTAACCCGGTAACTCTCACACAATCCTCTCTTCCCACTCACCACTCTCACTTTCTTATACTGTCATACAATCCTCTGGCTGTGTTAGTCTCACACAGATGATGTTGATCAATTTCTTGGTCTGACATTTTTGTCCTGATGAATTTGAATACGTTCGGCTATGATGAATTTGAATACGTTTGGCTAAAGCAGTGAACGTCTGTGTCTTGGCGAGGCAAACTTCTTAGTATGCAGCCAATGCGAATGTGTCTGATTTTCTCGATTATAGTATAAGAGAGTGGTGAGTGTGGATGGATATCGGGTTAAAAGAAAGAAACGGGTTAAAAAACCGGGTTAAAAACCCAAAATGAAAACAATGCCTAATAAATGTATATATTGGATAATAGGATACACTCCCGGTTATATACTTTCCACCGGGTTATTTGATTGAATGAAGGGTTTGGTTATCACTCGTCTATGTATTTTGATAGGGGCTCTTTGTCTAAAAATAAGACAGAAATGTAGGAGAAAACAATGGTGGCAGTTTTGTGTTTAGTGTGAGCTTGGTACTAAAACCTTTAACAGCCACATTAAGGAGATACATGCTGTTTTGTTGTGTGCTGAATGGTTCACTATAGCAGGCTATGATGAATTTGAATACATTCGGCTAAAGCTGTGAACGGCCGTGTCTTGGCGAGGGAAACTTCTTAGTATGTAGCCAACGCGGATGTGCCCGCTTTTCTTGATTAGTAATCAATTTGAGCCCCTGTTATGCACTTTAATTATTTTCTAGACGAAAGACGATACCGCTGGAAATTAAGATTGTTAAAAACTAAGATGCTTGCTTCTCAGGTTAGTAAGTTCTTACTTTTCATTTAGTAGCGAGTGTATCTTGGCGAAGTAACTTGACTTGGGTTATGATGTTGTCTTGATCTACACCTTTTTTATAATATATAATATATAAATATAAATATAAGATATACTTATAATATATAATATATAAAGATAAGAGGGTAGGAATCAAAAAAATCACAATTATAGTAATCCGGGAGTATGATTCCCGGGTCGTTATCCCCAACGAGGAATGCAATTGAAAGTTGAGAGTCGTTTTGAGAATCGATGCTTGAATGGGATAAGATTGATATTGGTTTTCTAAAACTATGAGAAAAATAATGCAAAAACTTAAAAACACTTAAGGGGAGATAAATTTTATCTAAAAACGCAAAACGGGAATCCTAAACGGGACCTAAAAACCCTTAATTATTAAAATTAAGTCTTAAAATGATCTTTTTAGTTTTTATAAGATTTAATTGCCTAAAAAGCTAGGGCAAAGAAAACTAGACCAAAAACGAAAGAGTTTTAAGCTAAAAATCACTAAAAATATGAACGGGATTCAATCCCGTTCTTTAAAAAAACAAGATTTTGCAATTTAAACCCTACGAAAGTAAATCTAATTTTCCTAGGTTCTAAATGTTAAAAGAAAATTTTCTAAAAAAGAATTATATTTTTTTGACTTTTTTATAATTTTTTATGAATTAAAAATGATTTTAATGAAAATTAAATATAAAAAATACTAAATTATTTATAAAAAAACTGGAAAAATTACGAAAAATAGCTTGAGTGGTAAGGAATCTAGGAAAAATAAGCTTGTGAAAACAGCTTATCGAATAAGCTGTTAAATAAGCCAAAACAACTTATTATACTAAAATGCCTAAAATGTATATAAATAATAAACAAATGCAACTTCTCACGGATGAGCTATTGTAGCACAATGGTTGAGTGTGTTGGGTTAAAACACTTGGTTGATGGTGGTAGAGGTCTCGGGTTCAAGCCTTGCTCACCCGGGGCTTCCCACTATCCCAAGTGTTTTTGTTTTTGCCATTTTTTTTACAACTTTTTTAACAAGCAAATTATAAGCACTTTTTATGAAGACGCCTTTTTTAGAAACCTCAAATAAGGACGAAAATAAGCTCTTAAAGCTAACAGAGGGCTTAACTTAACTAACAAGTTAAAAGGCTAATTGTTTTGGCTTTTAAGCACAAATAAGCTAACCAAAAAGAGAAATAAGCTAAATTAGATAATAAGCTACACTAAATAAGCAACAAAGAACAAAACATCTAAATAAAAAGCTAGTGTTAAACAGGAAATAAGCAAAGAAAAGCCACAAGCTGAATAAGCAAATTAAGCATTTTATACTATACTGAAACCAATCAGACAGTATATCACCTTTTTGAGCTAATTTGAGTAACCAATTAGATCCTTGTGATAAGAACCTATAAACTTCTTAAACCTAGGCTTAAAATAAGCAACAAACAAAAAGCATTTTGAAATTCAAATAAGCACTTAAAAAGCTTCATGAAAAGGCTATCTCATACTGGCTCAACACTTAGATAAATTTTTGATCACTTTTGCAATTTTAACAAAACCACACTTTTGAGCTTAAAAATAAGCAAACAAACGGATCCTTATGGATCTCAGACCTTCAAACTGATTTAATTTCGACCTCAAAGAACAATAATCAATAATCCAAAAGCATTTTGAAATTCATAATAAGCAACAATAAGCATTTGAAAAAGCATTTTCTCAAATTTTCAACATTTAACAATCTAAGACAGTTTTGGCAAATACTCAAAACAACAATGCAGGCTTTAGAGCTTTGCTTTCTTCATTCTAAAACAACTTACTAAATGCAAATTTAAAGACAAACTCAGCTAAAACTAACTTAAGATAGAAATGCTTATGATCTTAATACTAAAACCTCATATTCAAACAACTAACTATTAGATTGCTTAAAACCTAATATAAGCTACAAAAAACTTTAAATCCTTGCTTTATAAACCTCAAATTTGAAATCAAAATTGATTTAAAAGACTACAAATCCTTTGACAACACTAACTTAAGTTAGTGTTGTCATTAGCTAAACACCCCTTTAATTCTCTTGACCTCATTTTTAGCTTATAAATTGGAAATTTAAGGTTCAAATTCTCAATACCAGATTATAATAAGCTAAAATAAGACCTAATGAAAAGATTTCAACATTCAAATAAGCAGAATCAATAAGCTAATTCATTATGCTACTATTTTTTGTTTTTTATGACTGTTTTATATCAAAAGCTATTAAAATGAAATTTAAACTACAATACGTATTAAACAATAGTGATAAGCAACATTAAGCTAATAACATCAGTAATAAGCTAATATTAAGTAGTAGAATAAGCAGACAAACAATAAGCATATAAAGTAAGCTAAAAAGAGAGAATTGAAATGTACCTTAATCCTTTTGCACAAAACATGGATAATAAGGCTCTAAGAGCTAATCAACAAGCTCTGGCTTGTTATAAACAAGCCAGTAAGTCCATAAGCCCATCCACAATTGGCTTATCATCCTTATCCAAAGCTTAGGTAAATTTAGGGGGTGAATTTGTTTGAGTAAAGCTTAGTAAAGCTTTGATGGCTTTACTAAGTAAACAGCTAGCTTATGAGTAGATTTAAGTGCTTATTGAGCTTAAGTGAACAAAAGAGAGCTTATTTAAACATTTTGCATAAAAGTAAATAAAAGACAATTGAATTATGAGTAAACTTGACTTTTATTAATAGAAAAACTGATTACAACTTAAAAATGAGATTACAATGACTGAAAACATTAAATTGAAAATTACATTTGCTAAATTTAAAAGCTACAATAAGCTGCTACTCCCCGATGCTCTTTTGTGAGTGAGGGTGCCCATTTATTTATAGGCTTGAGAAGAAGCTTCCAGGTCTCAAACGCTCCTCTTGATCTTTTAATCTCATGCGTCCATTTTTTGCAATCATTGGATCCTCATTCTAGGCCATTTGATCAATAAGTGTGCACACGGATTGCCAGTGTGGCAATCCGTGTGTCAGAGACTTTGTACTTCTTTAACAAAGGATTTAGTGTAATTTTTCATTCCTTGTGTGTTTCTTTAGGATCCCGTGTGTCATTCCCTTGTAAGCTTGACCAATCAGAGGCTTTGGTGACGTTTTCGTTTGCTGACATGATGCTTAGCACTTGAATCTTATAGCTACGTCATTAATTGAGATTTACCCTTTGTTTTAGTAGGGTAATTGGTGATAACGACGATGAACAGTAAAAACGGGTTTTCCTGCGCCTTTTTTTTCCTTTTTATAACTAAGTGGGTTTTACTTGGGCCTGGTGTAAAGGATTGGGCCACGAGTAAGATGGTTTATTATAAAGGGATAACGACCGTTATCTCTTTAATAAAAAGGAGATAACGGTGTTAGGGTTTAGGTACTTTTGATAAAAATGAGTTAACAACAAGGGTAGTTTGGGTATTTTAAGGATTTTGTCTTTTGTGAGTTGACCAAGGGTTGACTTTTGATGACCTTTTGCTATAAACTTCCGGCTCTTGTGCACTCTATCCGTTCCTGTGTCCGTGTTTGTTCAGTTTTGACCGTTTTCTTGTGATTTTTTTGCAATATCCGTACCTACACATCACAAATGACAAAACAAGCAATATACAAGCATAATTTGCACAATTTGTTCATTTAAAGGCCATTTTTGGTATAGAAAGGATATGTGATTTCTTACATATCAGGTTACCATTGAATGTATTTATAAACTCTGTTAATAAGTTGTGTATAGGCTGCGATTGCATTTTACTTGGCTGTGAGATCCTTTGACTATGTTTTGTTGTCGCGGATGGTGGAAGGATGACAGGGTGTGAGAATTGCTCACCTCGGCAACCTCCCTGAGCGAGGCGACGGTGTCAATTATTTTGAGCCAATACAATTTTTAAGGTTTTTTAACCTAAACCTCTTGCTCTGTTGGATAAGGTAATTTTAACTGTATATAAGTACTCATCTCCTATGTCTCTATTAGTCCCCATATACGTGTCTTTCTATGAGAAAAAAGGGACATGTGTCCCTCAAATACACAGGATACACTCTCGGTTATATACTTTCCACCGAGTTATTTGATTGAATGGAGGGTTTGGTTATCACCTGTCTATGTTTTTTGATATGGATTCTCTCTCTAAAAATAAGACATAAATATAGGAGAAAGCAAGGTGGCAGTTCTGTGTTTAGTGTGAACTTGGTACTAAAACTTTTACCAGCCGCATTTGAGAGATGCATGCTGTTTTATTGTGCGATGAATGGTTGACTATAGCAGGCTATGATGAATTTGAATACTCGGCTAAAGCAGTGAACGTCCGTGCCTTGGCGAGGGAAACTTCTTAGTATGCAACCAACGCGGATGTGTCCGCTTTTCTCAAATATAGTATGAGAGAGTGGTGAGAGTATGAGAGAGTGGTGAGTGGGAAGAAAGGATTGTGTGAGAGTTACTGGGTTAAAAAACCCAAAATGCAAACAGTGCCCAATAAATGTATATATTGGATAATGGATAATGGATGATAGGATACACTCACGGTTATATACTTTCCACCGGGTTATTTGATTGAATAAAAGGTTTGGTTATCACTCTTCTATGTTTTATGATATGGGCTCTCTGTCTTAAAATAAGACAGAAATGTAGGAGAAAACAAGATGGCGGTTCTGTGTTTAACGTGAGCTTGGTACTGAAACCTTTAACAGCCACATTTGGGAGATACATGTTGTTTTGTTGTGTGCTGAATGGTTCACTATAGCAGGCTATGATGAATTTGAATACGTTCGACTAAAGCAGTGAACGTTCGTGTCTTGGCGAGGCAAACTTCTTAGTATGCAGCCAACGCGGATGTGTCCGCTTTTCTCGATTAGTAATCAATCTGAGCCTCTGTTATGCGCTTTAATTATTTTCTAGACGGAAAATGATATCGCTGGAAATTAAGATTGTTGAAAAGTAAGACGCTTGCTTCTGAGGTTAGTAAGTTCTTACTTTTGATTTACTTTCGATTTAACTGATCGAATGTGTTTAATTATATAACCATTGAGTTAGATTTACTTTTTTTGTTTCATGTTAGCTCTTTTTAGGAAAATCCATTATTTTTACGCTATGCTCAGTTTGTGTGATGTTGTTCTTATTGCTTTTATGCTACAAACAGGATGATGCACAACAACATTTATGATTTGAAACTAACGGACATAAATAAAATATTAAAAGCAAAGGGATATCAAAAGAGGATAGCTCGAATCCTCAAAAAACATATTCACAATGTCTTTGTTGCATGAGTTATTTATCTTGACAGCAGATCCATTCCACCATCAACAACAACCTTGAAAACAAACGTATTCTATCGACAAGGTAAGTTATGATCCCGACAGATTTCGTATTGAAATTTAAGTTGTACGGTCTTTTAGACATTTATGGTTCACAAGTTTGTGTAGTACCAAAGTTGTTGATGTGACTGGAACTGGGATAAGCACATAGTGTGGAAATCATGATTACAAAAGGTACGTTTGATCTATACCTGCATCAGTCAAAATAAAAAATCCAGATGTAACTTTGTATCAAAACAAGCTCTGGTGTAATGTGACTATGTTTTGGAAAGTATCCCTTAAGTGGTTTTAAGGTTTTTTTGAAGCAACTTTTGATGGATATCTAATACTAATTAATGATAATTTGTCATTTGCTACTGTTCATAGCTAATTTGATAAGAACTGTTCACAACAATGATATTTTTTATAGTTTGATTAGGCTAATTTAACAAACAACTATTTTGGACTCATAAGCTTTTGGTATCTCTGGCATAGGACAGCTTACTCAACACAATATTCTAACACATATGCCCTTGACAACTTTTGCAGCAGCCACAGATTAACATCTCCAGGAGACCAACAAAAAAAGACATCTCATTTTGATAAATCTATAGATGGAGTTGCCTACCAGGATAACAAGAAGAAACCATCTCATTTTGAAGAATCTGTGGATGCAATTTCCCATCAAAAAACAACAACATGAATGTAAGCAATATGTATTTTGTTCTACATATATTCAGTGCCATAAGTGCAGCATGTAACACGAGATCATATCAACAATGATCACCTTATTATGTATCTAAACATAGCTTAAATTACTATCTCTTAATATTATCAGCAGATTGATCCGCAAAATTTGACTGTTAGTAATCACCCTCTGATTTCCTGCTGCAGCGGAAAGGGGGTTGCAAACGCCCCACATCGGAGCGCGGAAAAACCCCCTCGTAAGCATACATTCCTAAACACTCCCAAAGTAAGGAAGTGATAAATGCACATAGGGAACACATTTCGCGTAGTAGTTTTTTACGCTATATTTTCTAATCACTATTTTATGTTTCGGATAAGTATCCCTTTTTGGTAATGAAAGAATAATCGTAGAATAAATCTTTTTTTTTGCAGACTCATGGTATAAGAGTCGGCCAAGAAAGTACGAAGAAAGAAATTGCATGCATACACGTGATATATATGTTTATACTTTACATTTATCATTCTTTAGTTGGTAGTTATTCGCAGTTGGCCACGTTTCAAATAAATTTACGCCCGACCTTTGCAAATTTGGGTTGGTCCAAATGTGACCCAGTTCACTGATGTGGATTGTTTTCATGCTTAGGAAATGTAGTCCTTAGCGATACTGCTTTCATCTAGCTGACAAGTAAATAGGTGAATGGCATTTGGAGATTGAATGGAGGATTGATAGCAGCGAGTGTGCAGGCTTGCTGCAGATTGTATAGTTTTTGCAGTTTTGCGCATTACAAAATGTTTGTTATTATTGTTGTTCTATTGGGTACTTTGGCATCCAAATGGTAAGCAATATTGTAAAACGTTTCGAATTCACATAATTATCATTATTAATTTCTAATGCTTAGTTATTCCCTTTTCGACAAACAAAAAATACAAAAACTATGTCAAAGTCAGCCCGGCAGCAATGCGCGGGCACCTGCTTGTTTTAATTCATTCCGGTACAGTAATGCTAATAACTTGAGTAAATAAATTTTGGTCCTAGCTCACATGATAATGTTCAAGCGATTATAACTTCTTAATCTGGAAACCTAAAAACTTAACATAAAGCGACATATGTCATGATTTAAGGTGGAGAATTTACTCGTTCTTTAGAAACGTACTATATTCTCTTAATAGTGTTTGTGACTGATGCACAACGCCTTTCAACATTGACACATAATGTTGAATGTTTTCTTTCGGGATATAATGCATGTACAACAGGGATTTTACTTACGTACACCGATACACAAAATATGTGGAGTGACATAGTGGCTTTAGGAAGTTTTTTTTACGATAACTCAACCTATAAAATATAAAATATAAATCATAAATCTTTATGTGACAAGGAACAAGGCTAAGTGGTGGTTAGTTTTATACGACATGGAGCTATTCGGCTACAAGTATTTGATGTATTTTAGATTATCTTGGTGCATGAAAATTGCAACTTATATGTCATTTATTTTGCTAGCTTGTTTATGTAGTGTGGCATGTTATGTTGGTAATTTTAGTGTTATCAACTATTATTTTAGGTAATTGTGTTTTACTTGAGACCAATGGCCTTATGCAAGTTTAGCTCAAGACGAGTCAAGAGGTACGGAGTGCACACTCGTCATAGTTAGCTTGATATCGCCACAATAAAGATGCAGGGTCAAAGGGCAGTATACAAAGAATAATATTCAGTAGATCTACCAAAACCAAAAATAACTGACATGTGTCTTTTAATAACCATTATGATGATTGGGAAATAACCAAAAATAACTACTTTTCGGTGGTTACTAACTAATTTTCAGTGGTTACTAAATAACCGAAAATAACTACTTTTCGGTGGTTATTTATAACCAGATTTTGGTCTCATTTTTCAAAGAGAAGAACATATAATGTTCTACAGTTTTCTGATCGATTTATCATGCATTAAAATTCGATTGCCAATCTGTCTTATCCGATTAAGGATTTCGTGAACCCGTGGCATATTGGTTCGAAATACTTTCATCAGAAAGTGATTACACAATTCATATTGATATCCAGATTATAAACCATTTACGCACCACATAAAATTCCTACAAAGATTAAAGTATTTTTAGGTTTTAATCATGGGAGGCACTGTTAATGATATGATTGTGAAGTTTAGGAAGTTAGATAAGTTTGAGGGGAATGATTTCAGGCGCTGGCAGAAGAAGATGTACTTTCTTCTTACCACGTTGAAAGTTGTATACGTGTTGAGTACCCCCATGCCTGCGCTCGTGGAGGATGAGACGTTGGAGCAGACAAGGAAACGATGCAAGTGGGAGAATGACAATTACATCTGTCGTGGACACATCTTGAACGGTATGTCTGATGCCTTATTTGATGTATACCAAAATGTGAGTTCGGCAAAGGAGTTATGGGACCAACTTGAATCAAAATATATGGTAGAAGATGCTTCTAGTAAGAAGTTTCTTATTAGTATTTTAATAATTACAAGATGGTTGATTCAAGGTCTGTGATGGAACAATATCATGAACTATTTCAAATTCTAGGACAGTTTACACAACACGGTTTGAATATGGATGAATCTATTTCTGTGTCTAGTATCATAGACAAACTTCTACCCTCATGGAAGGATTTTAAACACAGTTTAAAACACGACAAGGATGAGTTGTCACTGGTACAACTTGGGAGTTACTTTCGCATAGAGGAAACTCTAAGGGCGAAAGAAAGTGGCAAAGGAAAGGGCAAAGAAATTGATGGTTCTTCTTTGGTTAATATGATAGAAGATGGTAAGAACAAGAATAACAAGAACAACAAGGCAAAGAAAAGGAAGAATGATGGTAACAACGACGAGTCCAACAAAAAGTCTAAATTGACTTGTTAGAAATATGGCAAAACTGGTCACTTCAAAAAGGATTGTCATGTTAAAAAGAACAATGGTAGAAACACTTTTGGTTCGGGACAAGCATCTAAGGATCCTAATTCATCACAAGGTCTGAATTTTTACTTAGATGTAATTCCTTTTAATCATTATGTGTCACATATTTCTAAAATATGTTATGTACAGGATGATGTATTTGCTTGGTGGATTGACTCGGGTGCAACTTGTCATGCATGTAAGGATCGTTGCTGGTTTGATACTTTTCATCCAGTGCAAGATGAATCTGTGCTTGGTAGGAATGAGTTCCGAAGAGAAAGCTATTTCCTCATGATAATGCATGAAGATTTATGCGAGCGCCAGATCAGCCAAGGCCTAAGCACTCATATCATATCCGGAAAATCACTTGGAATTCGAAAAATTTCCGTCTCCAAGTTTTTCGGTAACTTGTTTAGGATGACTCGCCAATACAATGCTCATTCAAAAGGATTCAAGCCCTTTCACTAATTTTTCTTTGTTTCCAACAAAGCATTAAGAGTTGAGGCATATTTTTGGCGTAATAAACAAACATCCAACTAGACCTAATTTCGAAACTCAATCTTAAGATTTTGTAGAATTCTCAATACTTGGTCGTTTAGCTTTTTCATAGGCGCTTTCAACAATACGTCCGAAGATATGAAGTGATATTTCAGTTAGCATCAGAGCACTAACAAGAATCAACAACGGATTAGAATATGGTACTGGGTAACTTGGATAACCGTAGGTTGACTCCTTTGGTACTTCCGTTAATAGTAGGAGTCACCGTGTCCTTTGTCACCTTGGTTTCACGTTCCACTACTTTAGGAGAATATGTAGTTAGGAATCGTGGTCCTTCGAATAAGCACCAACACCTGCTTCGGTGTAATTACACCTTTAAATCTAAACCTGTCGGTTAGTAATGGTATTACTAGGAGTGTCCCTGAACCTGAATAGAAAAAAAAGCGTATTAAAATTTACAAACTTGGAAAGCATGTCCTTAAATTGGTCCCAATTTAATTTTCAAATTTTTGTTTTGGTCTTGCATGTTCCGCATCATGCATCATTCGCACTTTGGCATAGCTTTTTCAACAATCTTTCTTAGTCACACCTGTGTTTGCGCGCCTAGAGCTTGGTAAGGGGGGAGGTTTAGCTTGGTGAACCAAGGGTTGATTAACGGAGGTCATAAATTTTGGCCTTGATTAACACGAGGGTTGTAAGTGGAAGTTGGTTGTAATTATTTTTTCCCCGTTTTGTTTGTAACGGTTTGTTATTACCTTCCTTGGCTTGTGAACGAGAAAACTGGAGGTCGAATTCTGAGTACAATTGGGGTCTCGTAACCGGTATTTCCTTGTTGAAATTACTGCTCTGCTTGGGAAACAAATTCTTGAATATTGGTCACGATAAACGTTGCCATTCGTGGCTGACAATTTCGGTAAGAAAGAGCACCACCACAATAACACAACTTTCCTCAACCGCTTTGGACGGAGTTGGAAGCTTGGATTGGTTTTTCTTATCGAAAGTAAAGCTTTCACCATGTCTTTAAGTTCAACACATCGGGAGAGATAACCGGGGGGAAAGAGCTCGACTCCTTTTGCAAACAACCGTTTGTACGTGAATGACAAACTTTGGATTTGCTTTCAATGATTCTTAGGCAATCACGAGGCATTTTATCCAAAAAGTTACCACCCGCGGCGGAATTCAACGAATCTTGATCATTAGAGTTCAAAGCATTATAGAAAGTATCGAGTTGATGTAACTCCGAAAATCCATGATGTGGGCATGCTCGAAGAAGATCCTTAATCGTCCTAATGCTTCCGTAAAAGTTTTAAATCAAACTATTGTTGAAATCTCTTTGATTTCATACTTCACAGATTTGTTGTTTTGGAAGGAGGGAAAAATTTGTTGATGAATTTCGAAACAAGATCATCCCAAGTGAGAATCGATCGAGTGGGTTCTTTTTCAAGCCAAATCCGGGCTGCACCCTCGAGGGAAAATGGGAAAAGCATAAGCTTTACCGACGTACTCGGGACGTTCGGAATTCAGTCTAGAATGATCTTTTGAAATCATGAGCATGAGGGTCTTCTTGTCATGTCTGAAGAATTGTTTGTTTTGAACAGGAAAGCAAACCGTGCTTAAGCCTCAAATTGGTCCGCTTGATTTCGGGCACAACGATTGCATCCTCGTAACTCACTGGTGCTTCGAGCAATTGAGCAATAGTACAGTATCACATCGAACTACAGGAGGACTTGATTTTCAATTGTTCAACAGATTGAATGGTTCAACAAAAGTCGATTGCATTTGTTGTTGACGGTTAGAATTACGAGATTGAGAACGAGTGCGCATGCACTAAAATTTAAAAAGAAAATTTATACTAATTTTTTTATATTTTTTTTAAAAAAAATATTTTTTGGTTTTTTTTTTTGGTTTTTTTTTCAACAATGTATTCACAATAAATTTTAATAACGGACAAAGAGATAAGACACTTAAACCAAATAATCAGCTCGCTTCTCGGTAACTCTCTTAAAGAAAAACGCACAAAGGAGTTTGTTTAACTTTAAAATGTGAGTCGTACGTCGCAAGAGACACAAAAGGTAAGTTTTTTTTATCTTTGGTTCGGGAACTTATTGATGGATAATACTTCAATTGAAAGTATTATTTGTTGGTGTTCTTTTACCAACTTGGTTATATTTTTTATTTCTTTTTTATGGACAATATTTTTAAATTTTAGATTTTTTTTTAGATTTTTTATTTTTTATATTATATATACTAAGAAAAGAAAAATCTTTTTGTATTTTTTTATGAAAATAAACAAAATAACTTCCCTCGGAAGGATCTTCAAACATAAATTTTCAAACGGCTTCAACAATCGTAGACAATCCTCCCCGGCAACGGCGCCAAAAACTGATCCCTTGTGATCTACACCTTTTAATAATATATAATATATAAATATAAATATAAGATATACTTAAAATATATAATATATAAAGAAAAGAGGGTAGGAATCAAAAGATCTCAATTATAGTAATCCGGGAGTATGATTCACGGGTCGTTATCCCCAACGAGGAAAGCAATTGAAAGTCGAGAGTCGTTTTGAGAATCGATGCTTGAATGGAATAAGATTGATATTGGTTTTCTAAAACTACGAGAAAATTAAGGCAAAAACTTTAAAACACTTAAGGGAAGACAATTTTTAGCTAAAAATGCAAAACGGGAATCCAAACGGGACCTAAAAACCCTAAATTGTTAAAATTAAGCCTAAAACGATCTTTTTGGTTTTTATAAGACTTAATTTACTAAAAAGCTAAAACAAAAAAAACTAGACTAAAAACGAAGGTGTTTTAAGCTAAAAATCACTAAAAATATGAACGGGAATCAATCCCGTTCTTTAAAAATCGAAATTTTACAATTTAAACCCTACGAAAGCAAACCTATTTTTCCTAGGTTTTAAATGTTAAAAGAAAATTTTCTAAAAAAGAATTATATTTTTTTTACTTTTTTATAATTTTTTATTAATTAAAAACGATTTTAATGAAATTAAATGATTAAAAATACTAAACTATTTATAAAAATTATGAAAAGTAGATTGAACAATGAGGAATCTAAGAAAAATAAGCTCGAGAAAACAGCTTATCGAATAAGCTAAAACAGCTTATTATACTAAAAGGCTAAAATGTGGATATAAATTAAGTAAGGGAAGATCCTAACGGATGAGCTAGTGTAGCACAATGGTTAAGGATGTGGGATAAAAACACTTAGTGAGGGTGGTAGAGGTCTCGGGTTCGAGTCTTGCTCACCCGGGGCTTCCCACAATCCCAAGTGTTTTTGTTTTGGTCATTTTTTTTACAACTTTTTTAAGGACAGAAAAATAAGCACTTTTTGAAAAGACAATATTTTTATAAAGGCACGTAATAATATAGAAGAAAATAAGCACTAAATACCTAAACCAAGGGAGAATAAGCTTAAACACTACTAAGTCCTAAAAACTAACTGTTTGCATTTTTTAAGGAGAATAAGCAAATAAAAATGACAAATAAGCTAAAACAGACAATAAGTTATGTCTAAAAAGCACATAAGAACAAAAATAAGCACAAATGATAAGCTAGGTAGACAGAAAAACTAAAAAGGCTTAAAAACACTTAAAATTTACACTAGAAAGCAAATAAGCTCAAATAAGCAAATGGCAAAACCAAATAAGCTAAAATGGGTTTATACTAACCTAATAAGCTAAGCTAAACCTAAATAAGCAATAACAATAAGCAGATAAGCTAAAATAAGCAAAAAAGGCTTTTGGCCAAAAACTGTTGATCAAAAAGCCAACAAGAACTTTTCTAACTTAAAAATAAGCTAGCAAACAAATTCTTATGGCTTAGTGGCTTATACCACTAAAAAGCTTGGCCAAAAGGCTACAATAAGCAACAATGAAAAAAAACATTTTGAAATTCAGGTAAGCACTTAAAAAGCTTCATGAAAAGGCAACCTCACACAGATTCAACACTTATAAAAATTTGGGAAAATTAACAAAACAACACTTTTGAGCTTAAAAATAAGCACACATTCAGAACCTTATGGCAATAAGACCAACAAACAGATTGAGATTTGAATTCATAGGACACATAACAACAATCAAAAAGTATTTTGAAACACTGAATAAGCCACAATGATCAAAAGAAAAAGCAATTTCTTAAATTTTCAACACTTAGCACTTTTTTGACAGATTTGGCAAAATCTCAAAACAAATTGCAGAGCTTTGATTCTATCCTTTTTAACATACTTATGAACACAAAAACAACTCAAAAACACAATAAGCTAAAGCACAATCTAATAAACAGAAAATGTGAAGAGTATGCTAACCTATGAAAATCGCACATCTCTCATATGGGCTGTTGATGGAGCGCATGTAGTTTACCGGCACATTAATAAGAGAACATAAGTAAAAGGTGACGTGGCGCTCGCGATTCTCAGGCTGACTCGATCCGGGCACCACGCGGAGTTTTGCATGGTTGAATTCATCATCTTATTCATGATCCTCGGTATCCCAGTCATGAATAGTAGATGAGCATATCTGATATTAACTTGCCATTGATCAAAATCAATGAATCTCAAAAGAACTAGAATATCTTAGAGAATGAAATTGACAAAGACATTGTCAACCTAAAATAAATTTGTGATATAATTACGGTAACCCTCTTCATAAACGAATCTAAAATATGGATCCTAGCCTTAATTTTAAATTGGGTAATTAATTAAGGACTATTTATGCTAACTAAAACTATTTTATCTCAAAGATCTCTTCTGAAAATGGTATTAATCCTCCCATTCCTAATCCCTCAACCAACACAAACTTTTCACTACTCTAAGTTTTTGGGAGTGAAAGACTCACCAGTTCAAATTATATAGACTGGATGTAAAACCTTAGGTTTACCCTAAGGTACAAGAACAAAGAGTATGTTCTCGATGAGCAAATTCCCACAATCAATGTTGATTCAACTCAGGAAGAGATTGAAGCTCACTAAAAGCACTATGAAGATAAAAACAAAGTGTCATGCATCAAAGTAAATAAAAGACAATTGAATTATGAGTAAACTTAACTTTTATTAATAGAAAAACTGATTACAACTTGAAACTAAGATTACAATGACTGAAAACATTAAATTGAAAATTACATTTGCTAAATTTAAAAGCTACACTAAGCTGCTAAAAACTATTACTCCTAGATATCCTTTGTGAGTGAGAGGATGCTTGTATTTATAGCAGGAGAAGGAAGATTCTAGGTCTTCAAGTCTGTTAGACGCTCCAAATGATCCTGTCCCTTCTTTGCTTCCAATCATTAGCTGCCCAATCTTGTCCGTTAGATCAAAATGTAATCACACGGAATGCCAGCGTGGCAATCCGTGTGTCAGAGGCTGTTGTGCTTCTTTTAGGCTTAGTTTTAGTGTAAAAATCCATTCCTTGTGTGTTTGTTTGAAACCAACGTGTCATTCCCCTTGACATCTTGACCAATGAGAGCTCTCTTGTGACGTTTCCTTTTGCTGACATGTAGCATAGCACTCGAATCTTTGTTCCTCGTAGCCAATTGGGATTTACCCTTTGTTTTTTATGCAGGGTAAAATGAAAGAGACGATGAATAGTAAAAATGGGTTTTCCCGCGCTTCTTTTCTTTTCTTTTTATAACTTTGGTTGACTCGGGGGTAAAGGGATGGGCTTTGACCTGGGCTTGGGTTTTTTATAAAGGATTGGGCCGGTTAAATGGTTTTAATGGTTTATAGTTATAAGGAGTTAACGACCGTTAGTCTTTATAATAAAAAGACTAACGGTGTTAGGGTTTTAAGGACTTTTGGTGAAAATGAGTTAACATTAAGGGTATTTTGGGTATTTTCAAGGGTTTTGTCTTCTTGTGGTTGACCAATGTTGACCAAGGATTGACTATGTTGACTTGATGACCTTTTTGCTAGAAACTTCCGGCTCTTGTGCACTCTATCCGTTCCCGTGTCCGTGTTTGTCCGGTTTTGACCGTTTTCTTATGATTTTTGCAATATCCGTACCTACACATCACAAATGACAAAACAAGCAATATACAAGCATAATTTGCACAATTTGTTCATTTAAAGGTAATTTTTAGTATAAAAAGGATATGTGATTTCTCACATATTAGAGGCCTAAGGAGAAGGACACTCAGGCACCTCAGTCTAGTGTTCCTAGTGATCCTACAAATGTAGCAAATGAGGCTATTAATGAGGAGCCTAGTTTGCAACTTAAGGAATTGATGGATTTTTGTACCAAATTACAACAAAGAGTGGTTGACCTGGAGAACATAAAGACTGCTCAAGCTCAGGAGATTACAAGTTTAAAATTAAGAGTCAAGAAGTTAGAGAAGAAAGGAGGGTCAAGAACTCACAAGCTCAAAAGATTATACAGGGTTGGTAGATTTGCAAGAGTAGTTTCCTCTGAAGAAGCTAGTTTGGGTGATCAGGAGGATGCATCCAAACAGGGGAGGAAAATTCATGATATTGATGCTGATGAAGATATCACCCTGGAAAATGTTCATGATGCTAGAATGTTTGATGTAAATGACTTAGATGGTGATGAGTTGGTTATTAAAAGAGAAGTTACTGATAAAGCTGAGTTAAAGAGTGCAAGACACAAGACAAAAGGGGTTGTTATAAAAGAGCCAAGTGAATCAACTCCAATAATATCTTTACAACTACCATCACTGGTTAAAGGTCAAGGTTCAAAGGATAAGGGTAAAGCAAAGATGATAGAACCAAATAAGCCTTTGAAGAAGAAAGATCAGATTAAGTTTGATGAAAAAGAAGCTTTAAGGCTACAAGCAAAGTTTGATGAAGAAGATAGGCTTGCAAAGGAGAAAGCTCAACAAGTAGAATTAGCCAACATTGCTTGGGATGATATTCAAGCAAAGATAGATGCTGACTATCAACTGGCTGAAAGATTGCAGCCACAAGACCAACAAGAGTTAACAATTGAAGAGAAGTCTACTTTGTTTGTACAACTCTTGGAAAAAAGAAAGAAACACTTTGCTGTAAAAAGAGCAGAAGAAAACAGGAACAGGCCACCTACAAGAGCTCAACAAAGGAGTATCATGTGTACTTACCTGAAGAATATGGCAGGATGGAAGCCCAAAGACTTAAAGAACAAGTCCTTTGCAAATATTCAAGAATTATTTGACAAAGCTTTCAAGAGGGTGAACACCTTTGTTGACTTCAGAACAGAGTTAGTGAAAGGCACTTAAATGGAAGAAAGTTCCAAGAAAGCAGAAGTAATGAAAGAAAGTTCCAAGAGAGCAGAAGGCAGTGAGACAAGAAAAGAAAGCAATTCAAAAAGAGAAGGAGATGAGCTAGAACAAGAGAATGCAAAGAAGAAGATGGATGATGATCAGGAAGCAGCTAAGATGAAAGAGCTCATGAAAATTGTTCCTGATGAAGAGGAAGTAGTAGTTGATGTTATACCTTTAGCCACTAAACCTCCAAGCATTGTTGACTAAAAGATTGTTAAAGAAGGAAAGATCAGCTACTATCAAATTATAAGAGCTTATGGAAGTTCAAAGAGGACTCAGCCTTTATTCAGATGCTTAAAAGCTTTGACAGGGAAGATTTGGAAACTTTGTGGAAATTGGTTAAAGCTAAGCATGGGTATACAAGGCCAGATGAGGACTATGAGAGAGTGTTATGGGGTGATCTAAAGACAATGTTTGAACATCATATAGAAGATGCAATGTGTAGGAATCTATGAGAAAGCAAAGTGATTGTTTTTGGAAGCTATTTTGATTTCCTAAGGAGTTACACTTTGTGAGTTTTCATAATCGCATGGTCGTTTGTTAGTAGAGAAAAGATATCCCCTTACACCTGCCTACAATCACCATATATGCTGAACCAGAAGATGCCAGAGACTGATCATTAGAATGAAATGTGATTAACAGCTTCTAAGCCATCACAAAGCCAACCTTAAGAATACCAATGAAATTGTTGGAAGCATCCTCCTATTGATTGAATGAAGGCTTTTTAATGAAGAAGCATGATGATTTGAAAGATATATATCAAATTTACGGAGATAAATATTTAGGCGGAAGACTGAAGCGATTGTTTCATTCATGGATGATTAATTGAAGAAGAAGATTGCTGATGATTAAGCTACTATGATCATCTGGAAGCAAGATTGTTTGTTTTGTCATCATCAAATAGGGGAAGATTGTTGGGATTTATTGATTTGATGATACAAAAACAATGATACAAAAGAACAAAAGAATGAAACAACAAGGATCTAAGTTGACAATATGGAATTCTACAAAAGATGGAGGATTCTAAAAGATCTCCTTAAAAGATAAAGATCAAAGATTAGGAAAAGATTTAGTTTCCTAATACAATTAAGATCCCTTTGTAAATCTTATGGACTCAATATATAAAGAGATCCCTAGACATAGTTTATGAGTGCACAAGTAAAGATGTAGACGTCTAGAGTATGTGGTTTAGCCTCAAGATCAAAGTGTCTTTGATCCTGTTACAGTTAGGTAATCGTTCTATACTGATCATATAGAATTGGGGCTTGTATGAATGTAAAATCTTGTTAAATAACATTGTCCTTATTTATATTTCACTGCGTATCTATGTTCTTTGTTATTATAATCCTAGATGAGCTTAAACGATTCTCCATAAATATGCTTCGCGCTGACCCGCTTCTCCGCTTCTTTGTGCGTTTGACGAAGCTACCGAGAACTTTTGATAGGATGATGTCTATATTAAAAGTATTAATATAAAAGTACTAAAACAAAATTCCCATTTTAGATATAGAAAATGTGAAGAGTATGCTAACCTATGAAAATCGCACATCTCTCATATGGGCTGTTGATGGAGCGCATGTGGTTTACCGGCACATTAATAAGAGAACATAAGTAAAAGGTGACGTGGCGCTCGTGATTCTCAGGCTGACTCGATCCGGGCACCACGCGGAGTTTTGCATGGTTAAATTCACCATCTTATTCATGATCCTCGGCATCCCAGTCATGAATAGTAGATGAGCATATCCGAGATTAACATGCCATTGATCAAAATCAATGAATCTCAAAAGAACTAGAATATCTTAGAGAATGAAATTGACAAAGACATTGTCTACCTAAAATAAATTTGTGATATGATTACGACAACCCTCTTCATAAACGAATCTAAAATATGGATCCTAGCCTTAATTTAAAATTGGGTAATTAATTAAGGACTATTCATGCTAACTAAAACTATTTTATCTCAAAGATCTCTTCTGAAAATGGTATTAATCCTCCCATTCCCAATCCCTCAACCAACACAAACTTCTCACTACTCTAAGTTTTTAGGAGGGAAAGACTCACCAGTCCAAATTATATAGACTGGATGCAAAACCTTAGGTTTACCCTAAGGTACAAGAACAAAGAGTATGTTCTCGATGAGCAAATTCCTACAATCAATGCTGGTTCAACTCAGGAAGAGATTGAAGCTCACTAAAAGCACTATGATGATAAAAACAAAGTGTCATGAATCATGACATCTTCCATGGGCCCTGAACTGCAAAAGACTTTTGAGAACACTAGGGATTATGAGATGAAACAACAGCTCAAAGAAATGTTTCAGCCAAAGGCAAGCAAGGAATGCCTTGATGTTGTAAAATCTCTCATGGCTTGCAAACCGAACCTGGAGCCTCTATTTATGCTTTCTTCTTAGAGATGAAAGGGTACTTTGACATGATGGAATCTTTAAACATGGTGTTCAATGTTTAGCTTTCTATCAACATAATCATATCCGGCCTGCCAGCTGATTACAATCAGTTTGTGCACTCGTATCAAATGAACGGGAAAGAGACCTCAATAATGGAACTCTATAGCTTGGTGCAAACCGCTGAGCAAGGGATCAAGAAAAGTGATGTGCCCTCTACTTCAATAGCTCCTGTGTTGACTGTTGGTCATAATGCAAAGAAAAGAAAGACTTCTCATTCCAACTAGAAAGGAAAGGCCACACAAGGAAAGTCTGATCATGGGTCTAAGAGAGGTTGAATCTGAGATTGCACTTACAAGTGATCCAAAGGAAGCAATGTGCTTCTACTGCAACACAAAGGGGCATTAGAAGCGTAGCTGCCCAAAGTATCAAAAGGACCTCAAAGACGGAAAGGTCGAAAAGGGTGGTCACTCAGGTATGTATATGATCGAACTCCACAATACTATAACTTTGGATTCATGGATCCTGGATATAGGGTGTGGTACTCACATTTGCGTTGTTTTATAGGGTATAAAGGAAAGTAGGAGGTTGAAGCATGGAGAGCTCAACTTAGTCATAGGAAACAGGAAAATAACGCCCGTGACAAGGATTGGAATGGAGTTAGGATAAATTTAAATAATTGCTGTTATTTGTCAGAAATGACAAGAAACATAATTGCTGTTATTGGTTTATTCAAATGGTTGTTTTAAATGTTGTTTCGTCTAATGAGATTGATAAATCAAAATTATGGCACTCTCGTCTTGGGTACATAAATAAGAAACGCATCGCCCAACTCCAAAAGGATAGAGTGTTGGAATCATTCGACTTCAAATCGGATGATGTATGCAAGTCTTGCTTATTGGGCAAGATGACTAAATCACCATTCACAGGAACATGTGAAAGAGGTGAAGGACTATTAGACTTAGTACACACGGATGTGTGTGGACCATTCCGATCAGCCACAAAAGATGGAAAATGCTACTATGTTACGTTTACTGATGATTTCAGTAGATATGGATATGTTTATCTGATTAAACGTAAGTCGGATACCTTTAAAGTATTCAAGAAGTATCAAAACAAAGTAGAGAACCAACTGGGCAGAAAGATAAAGGTACTCTGATCTGATAGGGGAGGAGAATACCTTAGTATCAAGTTTTTTGATCATCTTAAAAACTGTTGTATAGTTTCACAGTTAACTCCTCCTAGAACACCACAACTAAATGGTGTTGCTGAGAGGAGAAATAGAACCCTGTTAGACATGGTTCGATCTATGATGTGTCGAGCAACACTTCCAATAAGCTTCTGGGGTTACGCATTAGAGACAGCCACCCATATCTTAAATCTTGTACCCACTAAGAAGGTCTCGAAGACACCTTTTGAGATGTGGAAGGGAAAACGTCCTTCTCTTGGGCACATCAAAATCTAGGGTTGTGAGGTTTTCGTTAGACGAGAAGCTCAAGACAAACTAGAAGCTAAATTTGAAAAGTGTTTTTCGTCAGTTATCCAGAAGAGTCATTTAGATATTTGTTTTACAAACCCAAGGATAATGTGGTGTTTGTAACTCGAAGAGGAGTGTTCCTTGAGAGAGAAATGATATGTAAAGAGGACAGTGGGAGTAAAATTGACCTTGAAGAAATTCAAGAGTCTGTCGATGAAGAGCCTATAGTAAACACTGACACTCAACAATAGGTGGTGACACCTATTGAACCTGATGATATATCCTTACCCATTCGCATAACATGTAGTAGAGTAAGCAAGCCTTCTCAGGATCCTCACTTCTACTATGGTTTCCATATTAAAGAGGACAAGATTAGTGATAATACACTAACTGAATTAAATGAGCCTGCTAACTACAAGGAAGCGATGGCAATCCCTAAGGCTGCTAAGTGGAAGGAAGGTATGAAAAGTGAGATTCAGTCTATGTATGACAACCAAGTTTGGAATTTGGTTGACACTACACTCAGTTTTAAGACGGTGGGATGTAAGTGGATCTTCAAGAATAAGACAAACATGGATGGGAAAGCACACAATTGTAAATCTAGGTTGGCTGCGAAGGGTTATACTCAAACCCACGGGATTGATTCTGATGAAACCTTCTCTCCAGTAGCTAAAATAAAGTCAATTAGGATAATGCTTGCCATAGCTGCGTTTCATGATTATGAAATATGGCAGATGGATGTCAAGACTGCTTTCCTTAACGGAAAACTGACAGAGGATGTGTTTATGGCACAACCATAAGGTTTTGAAAATGCAAAGTATCCTAAAAGAGTGTGCAAGCTTCAAAAGGCCATTTATGGACTTAAACAGGCTTCTCGTAGCTGGAATCTCTGCTTCTATGAGAAAGTCACACAATTTGGATTTTCTAGAAGCGAAGATGAGTCCTGTGTATATGTCAAAGTCAGTGGGAGTGTTGTAGTCTTCCTGGTATTATATGTGGATGATATACTACTCATAGGAAACAATATCCCAACGTTACAAAGTGTAAAAGACTGGTTAGGGAAATGTTTCGCTATGAAAGATTTAGGAGATACAGTATATATTCTTGGTATAAAGATTTATAGAGATAGGACAAAACATCTTATAGGACTTAGTCAGGACACGTACTTAGATAAAATTTTGAAAAGATTTAGAATGAAGAATTCTAAGAAAGGGAATCTACCCTTACATCATGGCATAAATATTAGTAAGGATCTATGTCCGAAAATAGATGATGAACTGGACAAAATGAGTCGAGTCTCATATGCTTCGACTATATGATCGATCATGTATGCCATGACGTGTACAAGACCTGATGTCTCATTTGTTTTAAGCATGGTAAGTCGACATCAGCAAAATCCTAGCAAAAGTCATTAGACAGCTGTAAAGAATATTCTTAGGTATTTAAGAAATACTAAAGACAGGTTCTTGGTTTATGGTGGAGAAAAAGAACTCAGAGTGACTGGTTATTGTGATGCTGGTTGGCAAACAGATAAAGATGATAGTCGATCACAGTCTGGTTGGGTATTCTTACTGAATGGGGGAGCGGTGACATGGAAAAGTTCAAAACAAAATACCATTTTGTTCGAAGCAAAGTAGAAGAAGGACACGTGATTGTGAAGGACATACGATCAGAGGATAATCCAGCTGATCCATTCACAAAGGCATTGGCTAAGTCCAAACACGATGAACATGCTAAGAGCATAGGATTGAAAGATAAAATAGAGTTTTAGTTGTTAGTTTGAATTTGAAACATTATAAGCAATGATTGATATTGTAATGGATTTGGTGATTAAATAATGGAGATTTGTTTATTTGCAAGTGTGCTACCATTTGCTATTAATTGTCATTGTGTTTCACTTTTGCATGTTTAGAAACCACTTCCTGAGTACTTAGTTTACTCAAACCTCCTCAGTCGTTCGTACTATAGGAAGTAAGTACTGATTTAAGACTGTCATGGAGTGTTGGTAGATTGTCTATAGAGAATAGACATAGCATAGAGAATGCTGCAACACTCATGAGTACTTAATGGGAATTAAGTATAGGAGAAACCCACACTTAGAGAGATTACTTCATGGATTAATATCACGAGTAATTTTAAGATGATAATGTCTTCTATTCTTAAAATGAAGATACATCGAGATTCTAGTTTTTCAAGTATGTTATACTTTAGTTTATTCAAACTCTATGCGTAAATGACAGTTATAAAGGATATGCTAGGTATGACATGATGAGTTGACTAGTTCTATGTATTTAAAGTTTATTTGTTCCTTTCACTTAAATGGGAAAGCGGTATCCATGGGCCCCTCGATGATCAAATGTTGATTTAAATATGCTAGGCCTAGCCGGGACTAAATTGATGTGTTTAATTCAGTAGTCTCATATAGTCAAATAATCAGAAATAAAAAAATATAATATTAAACCTTGAGATTGATTAAAATCCATGTCTCAGGTTCATACGATATCAGTAGAACAAAGGAATAGTTGATCGCTTATCTATTGGCTGACTCTAAGATATGATTAAGAGTTTAGCAGTTGCATTGTATGGCACTCTCGGCTTAGTTGATGAAGATAGAGTTAGACCAATTATAGTTGATGACTTGTCCAAGTGGGAGACAGTTGGATTTAGTGTCCAAGTTCATAACTAATTGGTAAGACTATCATCAACAGTAATGAGAAATAATAAGTAACAAGCCTTGGAATGGTTTTTGGGGATGTCCCACATCGCCCAAAAGAGTAAACCCAACCTCCTCCTTTTGGAAATAGAGGGGTATGCCAAGGTCTTTATTGCTCATTCCTTCTTTTTTATTCCTACTCCTTGTAAGAGTCTTTCGTGTAACGGGACCCTAGGAGTTCGAATTCGAATTCTTTTCTCTTTGGTTCGTGGGTGTGAGCTACAGGTACTCTCGTTTGGGTACTTCCCTCCAAGTTTGACCAAGATGGTCCGCGTGTGAGAAATCTGATTTTCTCAAAGGTTAGTATTTTCTTATTTATTTATTTATTCATTTATTTATTTCTTTTAAGTTGCTTTTAGTTAGTTATGTTTAGATC
>BQNB010087305.1:0-27956 GCA_026074375.1 Tanacetum coccineum
AGGCGATAAAACCACATATGCACGAACACATCCATGAACGCGACATATATGATTGCTCTTTCCTTAACTCGAGAAAGCTAAAGGTAAAATTATCTTAGGTATCAAAAATGGATACCTGAATTCCTAAAGATCTAAAGGCGAACCTCACATTTTTGGGGTGAAATTTTTAGAGGGTTTTTGTGCTAGTCATATAATTCCTATCCATGAGACGCTATTAATACTTGGTTTTCGTCGGTATGTGTCATAAAAAAATTTAAATTGAAGGAATAGTTTCTAAGATTTAATCCCCCTACACTTATTTTTAACATTATCCCCAATGTTCTTAAAAGTACCCGTAAACGAATAAAGGGAAAAGAAAAAGACGAAAGAAACTAGTACTCCCCTGGTTTGCTCAATAGTGGAGAAGAAACATATGATAACTAGCTAAATCGTCATCCAAGAGTCATCCAATGAAACTCCTAAGAACTCATAGCCTTCTTCTCATCAAATATAACCTGTAAATCAAAGACAAGAAACAACTACACATGGCGTAAAATCGGCGGGATAATGATATCTACAACGAAACCTTTAGGGTTTAGAATCTATGAAAGCAGTAAAGATAGGATGAATATGTTAATGTAATCGTGGTTTTATACAAGTTTATTAAGAAAATTACAAATTTAGGAAATTATGCAAAATTAATTTTCAAAAATTTAAAGAAAATATGAAATTTACAAGTGTTGGGAGATGACGCTTTCAGGATTAATCCTGACGCCGTCTCCACACACTGTAAATAAATTCTTCTTCGTTTTTTGGAAAAAATTTCTGCACGCAATTCTATTAGTTATTTCCTATAGAAAAATACTGCATAAAACCTGAGATTAATTATCACAATCATATGACTCGAAACTGACACAAGATGCGAATTAATCTAAACATTTATTTAATATGTTTGAAATGGTTCTTTGAAACCGGATTTTCCTTTAATAGTTTTTATGAAATGCCTTTGATTGCAATTAAGACGAGGTTAACGACAAAACAAAGCATAATCAAATAATAATTCAAACATAATAAAACAAATAGTAATGAATTAAAACACACAAGACACTCCTAAAATGCATTAAATTAAAAGAATTGGGTTGCCTTCCAACAAGCGCTTTTGTTTATTTAACGAGTCTTGTAGCTAGACTCGGAGTCGCATGTCCTTACGTGACTCCTCCTTCGTCTTCAAGTCCAGTCAAATACCCGGGTCCAGGCTCTAAACATTCCTTATAGAACCCTAATATCTTGCTCATCACGTACTCTACTCCTTTTCTCTTTTCCTCCTCGTTCCTAAGGTAGACTGATTTCATGTGCTCTTTTTTGATATCCGATAGTGAATTATATTGCTTTATCTTTTGGGGCATCTTATAGTCAATCTTATTTGATTCGTTGGTGAACTTCACTACTCTTAATGATATGTCATGAGTCATATTGGATATTTTACAAAAGGCTTTCCTAGTACTACTTGTGACAGCCTAGGGTCTATGATTAAACTAATATCCTCAACAATCATGAAATCTGAAACATAAGTGAAGTTTCCTACGAAGATATGCATTCCCTTAATTCTTCCTGTGAAATTGCGTATCCCTCTAATGCCCTCAGAATCTTTCCTAGGTTCAAGTTGTTTCCTTATGATCTAATTATATTGCACATGGGTCATGACATTTAGAGGAGAATTAAGATCTATATAGGCTTTTTCCACGTGCACATGTCCTATATTGCATAGTATTTTAAGGTTTGATGGACATCCTTCTACAATGATGGGGTTTCTCAAAAACAAGGATGGAATTGGGCCACACAGTAAAAGTAATTCCTGATATGTTAGTTCGCTCCTGTTAGGAAATATGGCAAAAAATAAGTTACTCTAGATCTGAATACTCTTAGTACTACATTTTATCGCTTCTAAGTTCCTCTTCGGAAGAATCATCATACTTCTTAATTATTTAAATAAACATCACGTCTCCATCATTCTATTTTGTGCAAATAAATTTCACGTCGGATGATCGGGGAACCAAGTTTAATGATTCAAGGAATGAATTAAGCTTACAAACTTTTTATGTGATGAATGAGATCGATGGATCAGGTGGTGAGGGTGGGTTGGTGTTGATGTTTTTTAGGTCGCCCTTCTCTTCCTTTCCTTCTTCTTCTGACGTCTTACATTCCTCTACAATTGTGTTATGATCTTAAGGTTGGTCATTGTGAGATTTATTCGGTTGCTTGGAACACATTGTAATAGCGTTGATCGAACCGTAGATACGGGATAAGCACCGGGGGTCTTTTCTTGGGTAAGAACGAGCAGACAAAACTGGGGAAGTGGAGTTAACATTCAGCTTCGGGTTCTTAATCGTGTCACTTAGGAGTGTTCCCGTCATTTGATCATTAATGGCCTTCAAGACTATGTCAATTGTACTGGTCATCTTGCCTTGTTGTTGTTTGAAATCGGCTTCAAAATTAGACAATCTAGCGTCTTAAGATGCCATGAAGTTAGACACCAACCCTTTGAGATTTGATTGATTATATTAAATTTAAGGTTGTTGTTGAAGGAGCGGTTCAGGATCGAACCGTTGGGCTGAAAACGATTAGGTGGGTTTGAAAAATTGTTTTGAGAATTTTGAGGTTGCCTCCACCTATGGTTTGGGTGACTTATCCATGACAGATTATATGTGTCACCAAGATTGTTTTTGTTCGGGTTTGAAAGTGAACCACTTGCCTCTTGCTTCATCAGTACACGAGGATGCATAATTAACAAAAGCTTGCTCGGGATTTTTCATGCAATATTGAGTGTCGTGGAGACCACTACAGATCTCGCATGAAGAAGCGATTTTGTTCACTTAAATGAATGATTTAGGAGCAAGATGAGCTTCCATTAATCGTTGGACTTGATTTTTGAGCTTGATGAGATGACGGTTGGATGTACTAGAGACATCTTGAGGCAAAGAGATTGCCTTGACCGGTTTAGCGAAGTCCCTTGGGCCATTCCAACTTTTGTTGTCATAGAGGGCTAGGTCCTCTAATAGTGCCCAGGATTCTTCGGCGTCTTTGTCATGAGACTTACCACCGGCTGACTGATCGATGGTTCATTTGTGGGGGATTGACATTGTGTATAACAGTCTAGTCATGGAGCTAAAGATCGATGCCATGATGAGGACTTTTTGGAGTAAGTCCTTGAAACGAGTCCATACTTCAAAAAGAGATTCACCTTGATGTTGTTGGAGCATTAAGATGTCATTTTGGAGTTGTATAAGTCCTTTCCGGTGGAATGATATGGAGACAGAAGGAATCAAGTAGTAAATGACCCTCCCGGTGGAGATTGGATCATGAGAAAAGACGTTAAAGCCAATTGCTAGCTTGATCGCAAAGGGAAAATTGAAATAAACACAAGCGGCGTCCTTTCCTTTATGCAACTTAAGGTCTTGTCGAGTCCACTAGTTTTTAGGAAAAATCCTTAAGATGTTGGTTGGATCCTCTAACTCGAAGTTCGTGATGAGCTATCCGTTTTGTTATCAACCAGATGGTGTCAGATCATAGAGGCACCACATTGTTCCCATCGGGGAGCTCAATGGTGTTTCAATAGCCCTCGTGGCTAGGTCTGGAGTAGTCTCCTAAAGTGCGGATAGGGTTTTCATCTCCCATGGAGGTCAAAGAAAAGATTTACAAAAACAGAGGGAACAAAGAAAAAGATAGACTAAAGAAAGATAATTGACAGAAAATAAAATTCTCACTTGATAGGAATCAAGCGAGTAAACCTAAGCTAGATAAAGTTCAAAACCTAAATATTCCCCGACAATGACGCCAAAAACTTGATGTGGGTGTTGCGACTCACAAAGAGTTTTCAAGAGCTTAGCTTCCGTAGTAGCTTATTTTAGATTAAGCTTGTGGTATCTGTTTTTATGATTTGGATTTATAGTTTATATGTAGAGTAATAAGTTCTCAAGAGCTTAGCTTCTGTAGTAGCTTATTTTAGATTATAGCTTAATTGCTTTTTGAGCTTAAAAATGTTCTTCCTGAGTTAGCAACTTAGATCATTAGATTTAGTAGTCTTTAAGTGTTTTTTTAGTTAAGGGTGCTTATTAAAATTAGCTTCTACATATCATAAGCTTTCTGAAATAGTTTTTGGATTTGAAGATTGAGCTTATTTGAGATCAGTGCTCACATTTAATGCAATTTGCTTATTGGCTTTCAAAAGAGCTAGTTTCTTTGCTGTAGTTTCTTAAGATGTTTTTGAGCATTATTATTAGAGTTTGAGCTTTCTTTTATTAAAAATGCTTATTTTTAGGTGCTTAATAACTTTGCTTTTATAAGTTTTTCAAAATAAAAAAAAGGGGAAAGTGGAAATCGGGGGTGAGCAAGACTCGAACCCCCGACCTCAACACTTTCAACCCTTTTATAACACACACACCACACTCACTACCACTGCGCCCTGGGGTCTTTTTCGTTAGATTCTTACACAATTTAATTCTTATACTCATTTTAGCCAATAAGCCTAATAAGCTGTTATAGCTTATTTCGTGGCTTATTCTATAAGCTGTGATCTCAAGCTTATTTTTCCTAGGTTCTAATTAGTATAAGCTATTTTCTGTATTTTTTCTAGAATTTTTATAGATAGTTTAGTATTTTTAAACATTTATTTTCATTAAAAACTTTAAAAAATCATAAAAAATAGAAAAATAATCAAAAAAATATAAATCTTTTTTAGAAAATTTTCTTTTATCATAAAGTTTATAGGAAAATTAGTTTTGCTTTCGTAGGGTCTAATTTGCAAAATTTCGATTTTTAAAGAACGGGATTTGTTCCCGTTCTCGTTTTTCGTGTTTTAAAGCTCATTTCAACTCCGTTTTTGTTCTAGTTTTCTTTAAACTTACTTTTTAGTCAAATAGATTCCATTTAAAAAGAAAAATTTAAGTTAGGTTTAATTTTAGAAATTTAGGGTTTTGACCTCCGTTTAGGGGTCTCATTTTTCATTTTTAGTTAAAATTTGGTTTCCCGTTATTTGTCTTCGTGCTTAATTGTTATAATTTGTTTATTTTAATTTTTAAAAGTAGATAATCAAATCAATCTTTGTCTTCAATTCAAATCATTGTCCGAACATCAAACGTGGTTTCAATTTCACAAATCGTTGGGGGATAACGACCCAGGAATCATACTTCCCGGTTTATATACGTATTATATTATATATATTTATGAAGATTTTCCTTTTTACCTTTGTCTTCAAGGGTAAATTGGTAATTTTCCATCATATTATATATTTTATTATTACGTATATATAGATTCTACCGAATCAGTTTGCTTCTCCTATTCCTATTGCTTTGTTACAAGTAAGGTAGTATGAAGACTATTACAAGGCCCCTAAGAGTACATTACATGGATTTAAACACTTAAGAGGGTTCAAACATATTAGAGGTAAGGTAGTATGAAGACTGTTACCAATGGTATCCTTTCTATACATTCGCGTTTCCCTAGACGTCTATGCCAATTTAATATTTTATGGCTAGTTTTCTAAAGCCTAACGCGCACATCCATCACAAGAAGCAATATTAAAAGGATCTACAAACTAAGTATCATGCAATCATAAGTAAATACTAATGGATCTAGCCTAGCATGTTAAAAGGAAGCAAAGAACAATAAATAATCAAACAACACATAGACATATTGAATGATAAAAGATAGAGGACTTTACTTGATTAAAACATGTGTTTAAGGCTGATACAAAAGGGTTTTGACACCCTAAAAAAGACCCAAACAACTGCTATAATCGACTTTTAATAATAGGGTTCGGTTCCTAAAAGTAACACACCTAAAACCCTAAAAACGAGTTTGTATATATAGGAAAACAGGCGCGACGGCGTCGCATTATAATCCTGATGCCGTTGCCTTGCCGAATCTTCTAGGGCTTCTTTAAGTCGATTAGATCCTTTCGCCGTCACCAAAATCTTGACGCCGTTCTTTGTTTGTCTTGACGCCGTCACATAAGATTGTGACGCCGTCTCTAGCCATTGTACGCATTTTCTTCATGAGATTTGATGTAGAGTTGTAATCTCCTCTGTTTCTTCTCCAAATGAGCCCAAGTCACGTGTATTTCCTCCAAAAGCCATCCAAGTGCTAAAAACATAAAAAAGAATGATTAAGTACATAATTTGGGCATATTTGCATGATTTAAGAGGTTAAATGACCCTGAAAAAGTGTATAAAATGGCACCTTATTAGTAAGGGTATGGTGGAACATTTGGTGGCTCATAAGTCGGGTAGGTGTAGTTGGCTTGGTCAGCCAAATGGTGTAAAATAGGCATAGAATGCTCAAGCATGTAGTTATTCCTCATGAGCATCGAATCTCTCCACACTTCACTATGTTCAATATCATTTAAACTCGCATTCCAATCACCCCAACTTAAGTTCAAACCACTTGGTTTATCCCCTTGCTAATTCCCCACTTGAATGGGTTCCCTTAACAACTCCTGTTGTTTTAAGCACATATTCTCTATATCAAACTCTTTTGTGAAATTCTTAGCAGTCTATTCCTCACACTCAATCGGTTCCAAACACTTGTTTACTTCATCATTAACTAGGTATCCTAACGACCTAGCAAGCTTGGTCACATAGTGACCTCCATAAATATCATAAATTTTCCTTATTCCCGGTGCCCCCTTACAAAGATATTTGGCTATAACCCATGCCACATTAACAAAATGTCTGTCCTCCATCGAAATCATTAGCCATAAATCCGGCTGTTGGCACCTTTCTCTACTCCCCGTCTTATGAACAAAATTTCTAACCAAAAGCCTATGCACGATCCGCATCAGTGGATCCTTAATAAGCGATGTCCTTATGTGTGTTTTCGTTGGCTCTCCAATCTTCCTCCAATACAAATTATGATCGAAAACTTTGTCGCTAATCTCCAACTTGTTGAAATGAATAAGGAACACTCGGTCCTTTAACTCTCTTTGCTCATACAAACCAAGTATCGCAAATTCCGGCAAAGTAAGCACATGTTCCTCTCCACATAGCCTAAACCAAATGCACTTCTCTGTCATTATTTTAGTTCTATCAACCCCTCTTTCAAAGTACATGGTTGAGAAAAATTACAAACACTATTTTTGATACACATCTTCTTTAATTGATAAAGCTCTTTCCCATGAATAATCAACAAACTCATCCCCATCTTCATGATTGTACTCCATCTTCATCAAATTTCTCAAAGTCTCATCACAACCATAGAGATAAAACACTTCCCAATTAACCAATCTTGGCGTTGCAAAATCCTTTTGTTTTAACCTTGATAAGCATTCATTATACGCATGCCTTTCATAGACGGTAGGTCACGCCACTTCAGATATGCATTTGTGACTAGCTTCAAAGAGTAATTGATGATCTTTTTCCATTCCTTCCTTCATATTTTGCAATGAGCGGGTTTAGAGGTGTATTTTTCATAACCTTCTGTAAAAATAGAAAATATAAGTGAAAACAAGCATATACGAACCAATAGAACCTAACTCGGAAGCCCCTAAAGTGGTAGTACAGAAGTTTTAAAACTATGCAACCTGAGAGTTAGAGCCGCCAGGCACGTACCAGCCGGCCGAATGCTCCTGGATCGTGCACGCAGCCGCACGGCTGCTCACCCAGCCGCCCGACTAGACTGAACTTCAGGTCGGTTTGGCTTGGGTTTGGCTTCCGGGTGATTTCCGCACTTCCAATTCAGTTCTAAACTTATCCTAATGTTCTATGGGTGCTTCTAATGTTCTCCAAACAACTCTTAACCGCAACTAATTCTTCTAATTCAATTTGCTGAAATCGCAAAAATTCACCTAATTCCTAACTATTCAAAAACGAAATTAGTGATCTATACAATCAATCTAGCATCACTTAGATACTACAAATCAACCATATATCATAATGTAATCTATCTCTTTATCTTAATCAAACAAAAAATTTAGCCTGCTAATTTTTGAGTTTTCTAATGAGTCCCATTCGATCTACACTTAACCAATCAATCGAATTCCTTTTTTAATGGCATCTCCTAACATATACCCACTTAATCCTAATCCGGTTTGGTTTAATTCGAAGTAATCAAAATCCCCTAATTTTTAACCTAGAACTTAAAATTCGAATTAAACATTCAATTAAACCGAAAAAACAAAATTACTTACTTGTCTAGGAGCCATTAGTGGTATACAAACATGATCCTTGATTTCATTTAGATCAAAGCTCATGGATTTGATGAACCTAAGAGAGTAGTGTGTGTGTTGTGTGTGTTTTTGAATTTTTAGGTATTTATCATAAATCTAGCCGGGTGGCCTATTTTCTAGCCGGAAAGGATGGAATTTGGCCTTCTCATTTGCCTTTTATTTACTTGTCCGACATAATGGTTTTTACTTGCAAAGTTTTTGGGTGTAACATCCCGACTTTGAACATCTTGATTTGAAACTTAGCAGCCTTAAGTATAAGCTAGCAGTACTAACCTTAAGTTAGTACTGCTGAGCTTCTTTGGTGATCATTTCAGCTTATTTGTTTGCTCAATTTCTCTCCTTAGTGCTTATTAGGTTTAGGTTTAGTTAAGTTTTCAGCTTACTTAGTTTTTAGTTGCTTTTTGAGTCTTAAAAGTCCAAATTCCTTTAAGCTTAAAGTCTTAAGTGTTAGTTTTCAAATCTGTCATTCTCTTTAGCTTATTTCTAGCTTATTTTTGATTTTTAGAAAAAGTCCTTTCACAAAAGTTGTTTAATATCAGCTGTTTAATAAGTTTTTTGCAAAAAGTTTTAAAAAATAAAAATATTTTCAAAAAGGATGCTATGGGGGTCGAACCCATGACCTCTCCCTTTGCACACACTAGTCTCAAACATAACACACACCAAACCAACGTGCCCTTGGGTCTTTTCTGTTAGATATCCATTTCAAAATTGTCTTATAGTTTATTTGTAGTTTAGCTTAAACGTGCTTTTCTGCTTATTTTGAGCTTATTCTTTAAGCAATTTTACAAGTTAGTATTTTTCCTAGATTCTACTCAGTTCAATCAACTTTCCATAATTTTTCTAGAATTTTTAGGAATAGTTTACTATTTTTAATTAATTTTCTAGATTAAAATCATTTTTAATTCATAATAAATAAAATAAAAAGCAAAAAAATATAATTTTTTTCTAAAAATTATTTTTAGTCAATTAGGATTTATTAAAATTAAATTTGGGTTCGTAGGGCTTAATTTTGAGATACTTGCTTATTTGTCGCGTTTTCCCGTTAACGTTTTTGTGTTTAATTGCTTAATTGCTTAGTCGTTTACTTTCCTTTGCATGTTTTATGTGCTTCAAGCTGTAGAAATAGAAAACCAAATCAAACCTTTGAATTATTCAAATTACGCGATCACAAACTAAACCGACTTTCTATTCACGCTTCGCCGAGGACAAACGACCCGGGAGGTTTCAGGAATTGCTTTGGTCAAAAGCGATTCTTTTAAATCTTTTGGAATACGTATACTTCTATACTATAATTGACTTCTCCTCTTAATTACACATACTTGTTTGTGTGTGTGGTTTTGGAGCGGATCAAAGTGCAACAACTTTCCTTAAAGGACTATACCTGGTACTTTAGAGCACGTCTGCATTAAATAGTATCTCAACCACCTATTAGATGCAAAGTTGCCCGGATTTCACATATCTTCTTTGTTAAACCATTTTTAATTAACTTCTCCTTATTTTTATCACCAAACTCTTTGTTTCCCAATCTCGCTCTACCCATTATTACCTTATCCAACTTCTTTCTATAAGTCATGTAATTCTCCAAAATTTCCACAATAGGTTTTTTCTCTTTCAACTCCTTGTATTTTCTATCTAACGCCTCTAAGATATTCTCTTTTTGCTTGGGAGAAAGTGGGTGATAAACTCGTGATGGGGAAAATGATGATACCGGTGAAATCTCCTTAATTTTTTAAATGGCAGGAGGTGTAAGTTTGTTCACATTGAGATTTTTGTTTCGAGTTGCCTTACCCATCTTCACTAGTTCACTACTTGCACATTCAACCTCATCCATATCTTCTACTAAATTCACCAACAAGTTATCAATATCCCTTTCCGCTTCTAGCATAGTTAGATCAATACGCATTTCTCCTAAACCAAAATAACCCTTACACTTGGTAGTCACCAAGAAGTTCTTTCCAAACACAATGGAAGGTTCACCTTCATTAGCATAATCTATCACCACAAAATCAACAAGAAAATTGAAACCATGGATCTTAACAAGAACTTCCTTTACCATTTTTCTACCATAGTAGCCATAATCGACCCTAACAAATCTAATAACGCTAAAATTATACATGTTTTTGTGGCGTTATTGATGAGGTGACATTTTATACACTATTTCGGGGTCATTTAACCCCCTAAATTATGCAAATATGCTCAGATTACGTGCTTGATCATTTATTTTAACGTTTTTAGCACTTGGATGGCTTTTGGAGGAAATACACGTGACTTGGGCTTATTTGGAAAAGAAACGGACAAGATTACGGACCTACACAAAATCTCTTAAAGATTTATGCATACAGTGGCTGGAGACGGCGTCACAGGCATCAAGTGACGCCATCATGATCTATATAGTGACGGCGTTAGGAATTTCGTGACGGCGTCAGGACATGGCCGACTTAAAGAGGATCTAGAATCATCTACGTGGCGACGGCATCAAGATTTCTAAGCGACGCGGTTGCATAGATATCTCTATAGATATAAATCCGTTTTTAGGGTTTTAAGTGTGTAACTTTGTATAAACCTAGGGAGATGAACCCTAGTCATTCTAACAGCTTTATAGGTGGTTTTTAGGGCCTCAAAACCATATTGTACTACCTTGAATCCATGTTTTAATCAAGTAAGGTTATTTATCATTAATCATTCAATATATCTATGTGTTGTTTGATTGATTTATCTTCTTTCTTTATAACATGCGAGGCTAAACCCTCCTTTGTATTTATCTATGATTGCATGAAACTTAGGTTTTAGATCCTTTAGAAAACCAGCTTTTGTCTATATCGCTGTTGATATGTCTAGGGAAACGCGAGTAGTGTAGAAAGGATACCATCAGTAACAGTCTTCATACTACCTTACCCCTAATATGGATGATCCCTCTTAAGTTATTTCACATGCATTTAATATACTCTTAGGGGCTTTGTAATAGTATTCATACTACATTACTTGTGCGTTGCCCTAACAGAATATTAAATAGACGATGGGTTCGTGTAATCCGTTCATGACCTAGGAAATACTTACACAAATCATCATAAGTGTGACAAGGCAACGGATATAGGAGAATCAATCTGAGGAATAGTGCATGATTAGGTAAATACATTTGCTTATCATAAAGTTATCACCTGTAGCATAGATTATAATTAGTTTAGTTACTAGCTGAACAAACTAACCTCTCAAACCATAGATTTACATGCTTTCTTATAAATATAAAAACATAAAAAGAATCTTCTCTCGACCCCTAGAATTTTGTTAGATCGTGATCAAGCCTTCCCAACCTATTCCCCTAGAGAACAATAACAACCCCCGAGTCTTGCCTATACTACATTGCAACGATTAGGTACACTGCTTAGGAGTTGTAAAACTTCGTGTAGAAGTCTCTTACGACCTCCTCATCAGTTATTTATATATATATATATATATATATATATTCTATCATTTCTCGTGAACTTTTGATACTTAATAGCATAAATTATGTGTAGGTTCACTTGAAGTTACCCCGAGCTCAAAAGAAATAAAGTTCAAGTGTTATCGATTATTGGAAAGCAAGTTAGAAGAAAAGAAAAATCTCAAGGTTGAAAAAGGCATAAGTACGCCGCACTTACCCTTTGTGCGCCGCACTTCCAAACGAGTTCAAGAATTAAAGTCCATTAAATAAAGATAGCATTAATACCTCAAGTACGCCGCACAAATACTTTTGTGCACCGCACTTCTTCAATAAACATTAAATTTCATTCGCATTTAATCACCAAGTGCGCCGCACAATCTTTTGTGTGCGCCGCAGTTTTACCCCAAACTTGGCCTATAAATATTGGCTGAATTTTCACACAATTCATCCATTCTCACTTCACATAATCATCTCCCACTCAAATATCTCTCATACAACATTCATATCTCCAATTCTTCAACCCAAAAACACCATAAACCTTGAAGATCAAACCACGAAGAACGAAGAAGAATATAATAGAATTATAAGAATAAAGGTTTTATTTCAATTCCATACTTGTTACGGGGAGAATTTTGATCCATATTCTTACCTTAGAAATAGTATGTTTCTTGTTATTCCCTTTTATTTTGTTATGAACTTCATAGCCATGAGAGGCTAAATCTCTCATGACTACTCGGCGACAATAATATAATGAATAAGCGTTTGGTATAATTACGATCTTGTTAATCTTAAGCTTATGTTATAATCCTATCGTATCTTATCTTATCAACTTTGATTATCAAATTTGATTATATACTCGCACCGGTATAGGTCGAAAGACCCGTTGTAATCTATATAGTTTAAAAGATTTGTCTATGATCTTTATCGTTTGTGATGAGAAATCCACTTACGTTATTTGATAAATAAAAAATAGATTTGATATAATAGTAACTGGATTATTTGAGTGACACATTTAATCAGGTTAACTAAACATAAGTCTTAAGTTAAACAAGTTGATTTGTGAAAACGTTTTCTGACAAAAAAAATACTTTTTATAAATTAAAGTCCACGTCTAAGATCATAACTATTACCACTGCTTATGAATTATATGAAATTATCCGAGTAGCCATATTTCTCACATTTGTTAAAGTTAATCTTTCAGCTGATTATTTAACACTACGCAAATCCCTGTGGACGACCTGGTCTTACCTAAAAAAGAATGTACTACATACGTAGCTTATACTTTGACACGTATGTTTCCATCTAATAAACGGTAATCTTAGTCTTATAAATTTAAAGCTTTTGAAACATATCAAAAGTTTTTGGCGCCGTTGCCGGGGATTTCAAAAGCTAATATGTAATCAACCCTTCAAAAATAAATTTTAACATTCCCTCTTTTCAAAATCGCCGTACAGTTTTCTGGCAAACTGACCCAAACAAATTCTCCCTTTGATGCATACACGTGCTTCCAACTCTGAACTTGTTGAACCATTACCTGAATCTGGACGTACTCTGAATTGAAGACTTCGTCAACGAAACAGAAAGCATTCGAACAAGGAAACAACACACCTCAACACCCGAGAATTGTCTATCCGCAAATTCTCGGCGTCAATTATTTTCGTCACTTCCTTAATATTCTTTGAAATTATGATCCAATGGATGATGAACCCATATGGGCTGCCGACCATGTTGTCGCTCCAACTCCCAGTTGAGCAATCACCATTCCTGAAATCGCAAAAGAATTCGCCATTAAAGGTAACCACTTGACTCTCATCAAGGGAAACCAATTTGATGGTAGAACCAAAACCAATCCTCACAAACATATTCACGAATTCCTCAGAATATGTGATATGTTTAAATACAGAGACACCGAGAATGAAGTTGTCCGCCTTATGATGTTTACCATATCACTCACTGGAGAAGCAATAACATGGCTGGACGAACTCAACGAAGGAATATTAAAACATGGGATGAACTTCGAACTGCTTTCATTAGCCAATTCTTTCCCCCAGCTCTTTTCGATCGACTCCTCAGAGAAATCTGAGCCTTTTCTAAGCATGAAAACGAATCTCTTACCGATGCTTGGCTTCGTATGAAGGAAATGCTCAGAAACTGGCATGGTCACAATCTATCCAAAGGCAACATTATCAAATTTTTTTACCATGGTCTCAACGAAATAACCCAAGAAGTTCTAAATGCCGCATGTGGTGGTATTTTCCTTTATAAAACACCAAATCAAGCTTATCAGCTTCTCAAATACAAAGTTTTACTCAAGCTCGACTGGGCTAAAAACCAAAAAACCAAATCACTCTTAAGAAAACCGTTGCTTTCGCCGCTGAAGGTAGCAGTAATTCTGACACTAATAAACTTATGGCTCGAATGGATGCCATGACCATGAAAATGGATTCTCTGTATAAATATTTTCAATCTCGTTCAAAACAATCAAACCTTGATGATGATGACATACCCATGTCACGTGAAGAAGAAGCCAAATTCATGCAAACTTTCTGTCGTACTCGTTTTTACAATGATTACCGCGACCGTGATTCCAACCGTGATAACTGGCGATCAAGCGGAAGAAACGATTACAACCGAGATAGCTATCAATCTCACTCTAATGATAAACCCGATCTTCAAAAACAACTAAGCGATTTCATCAAAGCTTAACACTCGACCAACTCTTTTGTCAAAGACACTTTTATGGATCTAAAAAACAAACTCGAAACTACAATAAAAAACCAGCAAGCCTTAATTCAAAATCTCAAAGCTAAATTCGACAGACTTACTAACAATCAATCTGGTCGACCTTATGGATCTCTTCCTAGTAACACTCAACCTAACCCGAAAGGTAGTTCATCTAAACCTTTCTAACCACCGCAAGCTCGAAACGAGCATGTGAATGTCGTATTTACACAGAGTGGTAAATCCTATGACCCACTAGATAACCCAAATGATCAACAAAACAATTCTGAAACTCCTATCAACTTCTATAGTGATGATGAAGATGATGAACCTACACCTCAATCTAAACCTAAAACACCAAAACCAGTCAAAGAAACACCGATCCCAAACCATACGAACCAAAAATCCCATATCCTTAACACCTCAAAAAAGAAAAATGGAAGCTCAATATGGAAAATTCCTCGACATGATCTGAGCCGTTCGAATCAACGTACCTCTTGTTGATGTTTTAGCTGGAATGCCCAACTATGGCAAGTTTCTCAAAGAACTCGTAAATAACAAACACAAAACCGAACAAATATCAGCCGCTTTCCCGAGCGATGAAAGTTCAGCAATACTTCAAAACAAAGTTCCACCAAAACTTGGAGACCCCAAAAGTTTTCTTATTCCGTGTAATTTCAATAAAGCTTTCTCATGTAATGCTTTAGCCGACCTTGGTGCTAGCATTAATCTCATGTCGTATTCCTTATACGCGAAATTATCTCTCGAAACTCTCAAACCATACTTAGACAAGAAATAAGAGGCTAAAAATTTATAGAAGTTTAATAGACACATAGAACTTAACTTCTGTAAAAGTGCTAATCCTAATTCGAATTTTAAGTAGGGGTTTTACTCCCCGAAATCAGATCCAAATCTGACCCGTATTTACTGTTTTGACAACTTTTCTTGCAAACAATATTTGAATGACTTCCCGACCTCATAAACCTTCGAGGCCGGATGTTCTAAAAACTAGACTCTCTGAGCTACGTTATAGGTACTGGAAACTTGACAAAAGCTATTACCATCATTGAGATAATGGCCGAACAACACAACCCTAATTCTGCCTCAATCCAAATCAAATTCTAACGCGAATTAAGTTTAACCAATTACATCCATAAGCTTCTAATTAAACCCTAATCATTATAACATGATTATTATATCATTAATTTACTGATTTTACAAAACCCTAATTCCATCATAATAATTATTACATGAATTAATGATTAATAACTAACAAGGATTAATTAAAACTTACCTTAGAGCTTGATTTCTTCACAAAAGCAAAAACCCTAATTTTTCCTCCTCTTTTCTCTCTTGTTCGACCGGTCACACAAAGGGGGGAGGGTTTGGGATTTTATTTTGTATTTATAGACCCCCAATTAATTATAGATAAGATCTAATTAGTATTTGTTTCCTTTTAAAATTCCTTTTTTTCTTTCTTTTTCCTCTAAAATTCGTTTTTTACTATTCATGTATAAAAAAATATTTTATTTATTTATTTATTAATTACTTAATTATTTGCTTTACCTTAAGTTTTTATAAAAACCTAAGCTTATTTGAGCATACCTTTTTGCGTAAACGCAATTTACTAGACCTTTAAAAATAATTAACTTTTCATTTTTATTAAACCTAACATTCCAAAAATAGAAATTTCATTTCTTCCTTATTCTAACTACTAGAACCTAATCTCATCCTAATATTACTAACACATAAATACGTATACGTATAATTACTTACACAATTAACGCGAAACCGCTTCAATCACCAAAATCATTTCCTTGTCACCAAAAGTGAACGAAATGAATTCCACAAAATCCAACACAAATCCAATCCCAATGAGATGATCACGCTCAATGGATTGATTATCCAATCTCACATATCCCACACAAACACATATAAACACGTATAAACACATATAACACATAACCCATACATATAGAACAGATATTTAGGTCAACACTACGGTTTGACCAACCTGCTCAAGCCACGGTGCCAAGTTTTCAAAGTGAGATTTTTGGCTAGATTCGGTATAATTTTTGGGTCATGTGATTGATCGTAGTGGTGTTCATGTTGATCCTGCCAAGATTAAAGCCATTAAGAGTTGGGCTGCACCGATGATGCCAACGGAGGTGAGGCAATTTCTTAGATTGGCTGGGTACTATAGGAGGTTCATTGAAGGTTTTCTTTGATTTTTAAGCCACTGACTAAGTTGACTCAGAAAAATAAGAAATACGAGTGGGGAAAAGAAAAAGAAGAACCTTTTTAGACATAGAAGCAGAAGTTGTGTAGTGCACCGATCTTAGCGTTGCTCGAGGGAACAGAAGATTTTGTGGTGTATTGTGATATATCACTTAAGGGTTATGGAGCCATGTTGATGCAAAGAGAGAAGGTGATAGCATATGCTTCTAGACAATTAAAAGTCCATGAAGAGAATTACACTACTTATGATTTGGAGTTAGGAGCCATTGTTTTCGCTCTTAGATTATAGAGACATTATTTTTATGGAACGAAGTGTGTAGTTTTCACTGATCAGAAGAGCATGCAATATATTTTGAATCAAAAAGAGTTGAACTTGAGACAACGGAGATGGATTAAGTTGTTGAGTGATTATGATTGTGAAATTCGGTATCATCCTGGAAAAGCGAATGTTGTGGCTGACACCTTAAGTCGAAAAGATAGGGATAAGCCATTGCATGTTCGAGCTTTGATGATGACTGTTCACAATGATCTACCTAATCAGATTCATGAAGCTCAAGAGGAAGCGATGAAAGGAGAGAATGTAGAGGCAGAAAATTTAGGGAGGTTGATTAAGCCAATATTCGAATTTCGCCCTGATGGAACACGTTGTTTTAGAAATAGTGTTTGGTTTCCGCGATTCGGTGGATTAAGGGATTTGGTTATGCATGAGTCACATAAGTCTAAGTATTCCATCCATCCAGGATCGAACAAGATGTATCAAGATTTGAAACCGTTGTACTGGTGGCCGAATATGAAAGTGGATATTGCTACGTATGTTAGTAAGTGTTTGACATGTGTGAATGTCAAATGCGAATGTTTAAAGCCAAGCATCAGAAACCGTCTGGGTTGCTGCAGACAAACCAGAGATTCCCCCCAGTTTAGAAGTGGGGAAAGGATTACTATGGATTTCGTGAGTGACTATTGCCGAGAACACCAAGTGGGTTAATATACGAATTGGTTAATGTCGACCGCCCTGACCAAATTAGACCATTCCTACAATGACGAAAACGGATAGTATGGAGAAGGCTAACACAACTATATTTGAAGGAAACAGTATGTTTGAAGGCCCCCCCCCAAAAAAAAGGTGTTACCATTATCGATCAATTTTTCATCAGACGAGATAGCCATATTTACGTCAGAATCTGGAGATCCGCTTCATGAGCGAAGGGGATTAATTTGGATTGAGTACCTCCTTAACCACCCCAAACCGAATGGTCCAAAGTGACAGGACAATACTGTATTCCTGTGTGATTGACTTTTGGAATAGTTTGGTATCAGCTATCTGCCATTAGGGTCGAGTTTCTCATACAACAATAGTATTATCAACACGAGCATTGAAGGCCTTCACCATATGAGGCTTTGTACGAACAGAAATGTAGATCACCTATATGCTGGAGGTGTGGAGGTAGGGGTGATAAGCCAACTCAACCGTCTAGAATTGATCCAGTAACGACCTATAAGATCGTCCAAAATTAAAAACCGTTTGTTTACTGCCCGAAAACCAAAAATTTACGGCAATGAGACTAAGCAGTCGGAAATTGAAGTCGGTGGATATGGTACTTGCGTCAAGTGAATCGCATGGAAGGGCGCTGTGCATTTTAGAAAGCGCGAAAAGTTAAGTCCACGTTACATTGGGCCATTCAAGATTCTAACTAGAGTTGGTCCTGTAGCTTATACGTTGGAGTTACCTAAAGAGTTGGAGGGGATTCATAGTACTTTTCATGTTTCAAATCTTAAGAAGTGTCTAGCGGAAGGCGATATTGTTGTTCCGATGGATGAGATTCACTGAAGTCAAGTGCAAATGATACGAAGAGCCAGAGGAAGTTGTTGATAGAGGATCAAAGCGACTTAAGCAAGTAGGAATAACCTATAGTTAAAGTTCGTTGGAATTCGCGAAAGAGGTCCAAATTTACTTGGTGAACGTGAGGATCAATTAAGAAAAAGTACCACCATCTTCTTTACACGTAAAGTGACGAAGTCGCGGAAAAGCTATAAGTCGAGCGCTCCCTAAAGGAGGGGAGAATGTAACAACCCGAGTTTCAGGTCAACGTTTATCTCGAACTACGATAATTATTATTTGCTATGTAAATAGTTATAGTCGTTTATGCTATATAAGGTTTGATGAGAATTTCCATTTATAGGGTAATTTCATGCCGTGATTGAGTTTCTATTTTATTATTCTCTTCTGTGTATTTTTCAGCGTCTAAGAAAGTTAAGAAAACTTTATATGTTGCTCTCCGAGAGCGTGTTATGTTATTTATGTATTTTATATTTATGTGCGTTTCCTCGAGTTTTTGTAAAAACCGTGTTTAAAAAATTCCGAGTTTTGACGGGTTAATAAAAACTTTTTATGTAAACGATTTAAAGTAAATTAAGTGGACACGGATTTAAAATATTTACTAATGTGGTGTAACCCGAGTTTTTGGCCGATTTTTTTAACAAAATAAAATGTTTTGTACTAGTTTTAAAAGAGCTTAAGGAGGGACCTAAATTGCCAAGATATCAAAGTCCAATTCTATAAATAGGATCTCACACCTCACTTATAAAATTTTACCAAAAATTTTCACTCTCTCCCTCTCTTGCTCATGTTGAAACGGCCACCACCACAAAATACCACTTTTTCTCGATTTATTTTTTCAATAGCATTACAATCAAATAACAATTATAAATCCTTGTTTCACAAGACTACAAAACCCATAATTAAAAACCCACATGCACTAAGTTTTTGAATAAGTAGATTTTTATGGTGTGTTCCTTTCATGCCAAATTCGGTATATAAAAAGGGGTGTTTAGTATAGCTAGATTGTTGTTATTAGCAAGTTGGTTAATTGAAAAAGGTTTGTTTGTTTGGGTTTGAGGTTTCGTCCGATTTCAATGGGCAAGGGGAAGCCATAGTTTGATTTTCTTGAAAGCATTGTTGAGCCTCTATTTATGTTTTTTGATATGAATAACTTCTTTTTTATAGTTGCGTTTTATATACGATTATTGCTATAAGATTCAAGTGGCGGAAAATTAACTGAAAGAGCGTATTTGGTTATATGACAAAGTATGATGGTTTTGGTATAATTAAATAAGGAATAGCTAAGGCATTTTTGATAAGTCGTATTATGTCTAAACTGGTCGATTTTAATAGGTTTTTGTTACTGCTATGTTTGACTAGAAATGTTGACTAGACCGATGATTCAAGAACTTTTTTAAGTCAAGAAATTTTTGGAAAGTTATTCTTGATAATGTCAAGTGATCAGTGTTCGCCTTAAGGTTACGTTTCGCTACGGTGGATCGTCACGTAAGCTCTTAATTAATAACATTTATAACCGGCCGATTCACGTTTGGGTATTTATTAGGGGTATAAAGTCAACAAAGAATTTGACTTATTTACAGTCGAACAACTTGTGTAAATTTTTGAATATAGTCTATAATGAGCAAAGGGTTCGTAATGTTAGTTAATTGATAACGAAATATGAAGTTCGGATTATATTATCCTTACTTTCGGTAACTTTCTAAAAATGGAAACTTTATGGAAAAGTGTCGTAATATTGTTAAGTGCGTCAAAGTGAAATGTTTTGCGTCATACTTGGAGATTATAGAATATAATTGTATGTACGTAATAATGATACATATATATGCAAGTGATGTGTCGTTGTGTGGTGTATATATGTGGTATATATTTAAGATGTTTCAAGTTTTAAATTTATGTTTTGCCAACTTAACTAAAAACGACACTTTAACGGGTAGTGTACCCGGACGGTGGTAGATTCGTGGTAAGTAGGGTGTCGAACACTTGAAGCGAAGTTAAATCTCTCAATTTATTTATATTTTGGTTATCTTAATCTATGTTAAATCTAATCTAAGTCAAACCTATGCTAAACCTATGTTAGTTCTAATCCTAATTCTAACAGGTAAAAAGGGGAGTTTCAGCTTGAGAGACTGGCACAGGTTGGTCGGTGACTACAATCAATTCAAGGCACTTTAACCAATGCAAGCAAATAAACAAAAGATAAAAGAGTGGTCGAGCTAAATATAAGAAAACTGTATTAACCATTATTAATTCGATTGGAAAAAATGATGCTATATGATGACATCAAATAATGTCTTTTTAATAGCATCATTTGTCCCACGATATTAACCCATTTTGTATATTTGAGAAATGCAGTAATTATGGAGTAAATGGTGAAACTTAGCAAAAGGCGCGCATTATGGTGCTTAAATGGAGATATTTTGAAGATTACTGTTCTGAAGACCAATACGCCGTATCCATCAAGAAGATACGGCGTATCCGTGCCTGCACTCACCAAAGACCACAAAAGGAATGAAGTTCAATACGTCGTATCCAGAAGACTCTATACCCTGTATTTAAGATATGGATATAATATAATATTCTGGAAGATATCAAACGTCGTCCCTAAAAACTCTTTGCATGAACCGTCCTTGGGTGTACAAGTTATAGGGCTTGACAGTTTTGGCCCTTGTGGTGTAACTTTGCTCAAATGGCAGTTTGCACCCTTCTCTTCTTTTCTCCTCTTTTCTTCTTTACATATAAGTTTAGGGATTTACAATTTCAGTCCCTAAACTTATATTTCTTTGACTTTTGGCCTCGGGGTTGACTTGGGTTGACTTTGACTTTGACCAGTTGACTTTTCTGGCTTCGATTTGGCTTTGTCTTTCACAGTCTTTTCCATTCCGAGTCCGGTTTTGTCGTTTTGGCTTCGTTTTTCGTCCTTTTCTTAGTTATCCGTTCCTGCACAATACAATTAGCAAAACAAGCGTATGTTTGGCATTTTAAGTCCGTTTTTGGATATTTTAGCTTGTTTTTAAAGGTAAAAGGTATGTGTAATTAAGCACATACTAGTATGCGACCTATCATTCAACTAGATCTAGCTAAGTGGATCAAGCGGATCTAGAGTCTGGGATAGCTCTCTATATAGTAATTTACACATCTAGAATAATAGTTACACAAGTATTTTCCTTTTAAGTCCGTGTCTAGGATACGCTTCAGGCTTAAATAGTTAATTGGATATTGCCGGTGGTTTATTGATCGTGTTGACTAGCAGGTGGCCTAGATAATTCAACAAGTAACGTTTTGTTTCCATTAGATAGTTGGACAAGTAGACGACTAGTGTATAAATTTCCATTAAGTGGTAAGTGGGTAAAGTCTCTATGAGCTAGGGTTTAACAAGATCACCATTGCTTTAATACCTAAGATAGATTATAATCTGCAAATAAGGATACTTTATGCGGATGCTTTACTTGTGACATAATTAATGTGTCTAGGTCTTAGGATGATGTAACGCCTAAGTCTTAAGAATGATATGCCACCTCGAGAGAAGAAATCATTGCACTTAATAAACAAACCAACGTTCTAATCAGATTAATAATGGTTAATACAATTTTCTTATATGAGGTTCGACCGCTCTTTTATCTTTTGTCTATTAGAATGCGTGGGTAATAGTGTCCTGAATTGATTGTAGTCACCAACAAAACCGTGTCGGTCTCTCAGGCTGAAAACCCCCTTTTTACCATTAGAATTATGATTTAGACTGACATAGGTTTAACATAGGATTAGAATAGAATTAACATAGATTAGATAACCAAGATATTAATTAAATTGATTGATTTAACCTCGATCTTAGTGATCGACACCCTACTAACCAACGAAGCTACATCTTGACCGGGTACACTGCCTGTTAAAGTGTTGTTATTGGTTTAGTCGGCAAAATATAAATTTAAAACTTGAAACAATAAAATATAACTACACACTACAACACATCACTATAAAATAGACGTTATTTGATGTCATCAAATATCCCCCTACTTGAATCCTACTTGTCCTCAAGTAGCCTTTAGAAGTTTATAAAAATGTATCCCTAAGGATATTTTCTGTTAAAGCATTTATTTGATCTATTACAAGTACACAACCAAACATCTCACGAAATAGGAAGATGAAAACACTCAAATCACTCAACTAATCTATGTGGTAACATGTAACTAATTCGCTCAATTGCTCGGTCGTGACGAGTATTCTATCTTAAGCTTGGCAAGGATACATATCTCCACCACTAAAGCCAAGGAGTAACAAGTTTATAAAGGTAAATATGGGTTTTTATATGGAAAGGATTATGGTTGATCATTCTACAATCTTTCACCAGGAATACCACTCCAACAAGGCAGCTGAAGCATACATACATGGCCGTAACGACAGAATAGACATGTGTGTTCAATCACATCCTTATTCGAATTTAACCAACGGTTAGGATGAAGAATGATATAGGGTAGGAACCTTCTAACTTTCACCAAAAGTCGTAAACCAACGAGGTACGAGACATGTATACATGGCCGTAACGACGAAATAGACATGCATGTTCGTATAAATCCTCATTCGCGTAAAACCAGCGGCTAATCATCAGGTGAGAGGGATGTAAATTGTTGTTAAATAAAAATCAAGAAACAAATAGATTAAGCCTAAAGTACAAGTTGCTAGACACTTTTCCCGACCATTATCATGATAAAGACACGACTATTTACAACATCTTGATCATTGATCAAAAACAACAACCTAAGTTGGCGTTCCCGTAACAATCAACTTCTCAATTATCCCATAACTTTTACATACTCTACAAGACAAGTGTCGATATCTTCCACTTTATACAATACTCTACATCGTCGATTTGTATCAACGAATAATCGATCCTTCGTGTAATTCCTTCGGTAGTTGCAAAACGGTTATCTTTAAACTTTCCTTCTCTTTTTTGTTGCGATTTTCTACATTTTTTGATTTTTTTTGCTAACTATGTTTCAAATCTCGATGTAGTTTCACCATTTTCAAGCATACTTTTGTGAAATTACATGTTACATAACCCGCACACAATAACCCTTGATAGATATTGTGAGGATTTAACCTTTCCGTTTCCAAATGTTTACCCAAATTCCACAAAATATGAGTGTGCCGGTGATGTTGTAGACTTTAAAACTTGGCTTGGTATATCTATTCGAGACCACAATAATGAGTATTATGGATTTAATTGGAGTAACTTGTTTAAATTGGTAAATCTTAGGATTACAACCAAATCGCCTATACATGTTGTTTATTAACTAACTACACCGGTTAGTTAACCTCCAGTTTAAACCCTTCCACTCTCATCTTTAGAGTGATGATCCACTAGAACAACCCGTAGAGCCAATCCTTTAGGAATTTACACCAATTATTTGTTTCGTTACACCCTTACACCTTAACCTACCCTGTTAGATTAAGTTTAATTTACAGTTGCTAGTTGCTTAAAGTGTAAAGTCTGTATTTCCCGAGTCTTGTGTCATTTTCTATCTTTGGTGCAGTTAGAAATTTGCACATTGCAAATGGGAATGTATACTAGTAGTCAAAGCTCATGTGATTTTACTACATTCACAATTAATGGTGAATCCGAAGAACGAAGAAATTACCGAAGGAATTATCCGGAATTATTATGATCGTGAAGATGGTGAAACTACACCGAGATTTGAAGTTTAGTTAGTGAAAAAAAGAGAAAAATTGCAAAAGAAAAAAAAGAAAAATTGCAAAAGAAAAAAAAGAAAGTTTGAAGATAATTGTTTCGCGAAAGAGCATTACCGAAGGAATTATATGAAGGGTCGATTATTCGTTGATACGTCGACAAAAATCAACGATGTAGAGTATTGTACAAAGTGGAAGATATCACCACTTACCTTGTAGAGTATGTAAAGTTTTGGGATGATTGGGGAGTTGACCGTTATGGGAACGCCAACTTAGGTTGTTGTTTTTGATCTATGATCAAGACGTTGTAAATAGTTGTGTCTTTGTCATAATAACGGTCGGGAAAATAAGTGTCTAGCAACTTGTACTTTAAGCCTTAATCTATTTGTTTCTTGATTTTATTTAACAACAATTTACTTCCCTCTCACCTGATGATTAGCGCTGGTTTTACTTGAACAGGGATGTGATCGAGCATGTGTATCTATCCCGTAGATTCGGGTGTGTATGCATGTCTCAGCTGCCTCGTTGGTTTACGACTTTTGGTGAAAGTTAGAAGGTTCCTAACCTATATTACTCTATTGGTCCTTGTAACATCCGACAAATTTTCGGAATTTTAAATGACTATTTTAAATTTTGACTTTCTGGTCCGATCTTACTTTTTGACTTTTGATCTTTTATCGTCACATAAAAACGATTTCCGCGTAACTGGTAAAATTTTCGGAACATATTTCGATAATAATTCATATTTATTATTACATACCTTGAGTACAAATTTATATATTTACTTATTTGACTTGAAAACGAGAAAATATAGATTTTATTTCTAAGTTGACTTATCAAAAACGACTCACTAAATCACGTTTTCACAACTCGAGCTCTAAAGCACATTAGGGTGCGTTTGGGATAGCCGCGAACAGCCAAGGGGTATTTGGGTTAGGGTAAAATGAACCAAGGGGGTGTTTGGTTATGTGGGTTAAGCCCCAAAGGGGTGTTTGTTTCTGGGACAGCCCATATAGGGCTGTTTGGTTCAGCCTTCGGGTGCGTTTGGAAGGTAATAGAAAGATGTGATTCAGTCTAAGCCTTTTCCATGTATTTTTCTAAATTAGATCTAGCATGAACGTCTTATGGTTTTCTTCTTCAGTCTACTAGCTCTGATAAGTACTTCCTGTAACACAGGTAAAAATATCAGCAGGATTTGCTCTGAAGAAAGAAAGAAATTTTTTTAGCACGAAAATCAAATAGTAAAACCAAGATTCCTGTTTCAGATGATCGATACGCCATATCAAATGGAAGTGGATACGCAATATTAATTAGTTTGAATGAATACGTTGTATTGGTCAGAAAGTTTGATACGCCGTATCCGATGGAATTGGATACGCCGTATTCAGCTATTGACCAGAACAGTGTATTAAAGAAAAAAAATTAAATATGCAAACAATTAAACACACAAATATACAAGCAAACATTAAATAGAATATATACAAAATATACATAATATAACAAGAATATACATAATATAACAAGAATAAGCACTAAGAATCTAATTACAATAATCCTAAGGGTTAGATCTAATCTAATGTTAAAAACTAAAATATCAAATAAAAATCAAGATTAATTCACTCCCCGGCAAACGGCGCCACAACCTTATGCGGTCGTGTGTGGTATATATTAAGATGTTTCAAGTTTTAAAATTATATTTTGCCGACTTAACAAAAAATGCCACTTTAACGGGCAGTGTACCCGGTCGGTGGTAGATTCGTGGTAAGTAGGGTGTCGAACACTTGAAGTGAGGTTAAATCTCTCAATTTATTTATATTTTGGTTATCTAATCTATTTAATCTAATCCTAATCCAAACTATGAATAAAACCTATGTCAGTTCTAATTCCTAATTTCTAACAGTAAAAAAAGGGGTTTCACCTAAGACTGCACAGGTTGGCTCCGGTAACTACAAATAATTCAAGACACTTTAACCCACCAATCTACTTAAACAAAGATAAAAGAGCGGTCAAGCCTTATATAAGAAAACTGTATTAACCATATTAAATCTATTAGAACGTTGTTTGTTTATTTAGTGCAATGATTTTATTCTTCTTTAGGTGTCATGAATCATTCTTAAGACTTAGGCGGCTTCTCCTAAGACCTAGACACATTAATTAATTCTGTCACAATTAAAGCGTCCGCATAAAGCATCCTTATTACCTGATTATAATCTATCTTAGGGATTAAAGCAATGGTGATCTTGTTAAACCCTAGCTCATAGAGACTTCACCCACTTACTGCTTAATGGTAATTTAATACACTAGTAGTCCGACTTGTTCAAACTATCTATAGAATCAGTACTTATTTGTTGAATTTATCTAGGTTTAACGCTTCTAGTCAACACGTTCAATAAACCTTGGCAATATCAATGAACTAATTAAGCTTAAAGAGTGTATCCTAGACATAGATTTAGAAGGAAAATACTTGTGATCCTATGATTCTAGATGTATAAATCAATATATGAAGAGATATCCCAAACTCTAGATTACTTGTCCATATCACTAGATCCAGTTGAATAATAGGTCGCATACCAAAGCACGTAAACCAAGTATAAATTGAAAACCATAACAACATACAACGATAAATGAAGAAATCGAGAAAACAATACCAAACATTCAATATCTTCATAATAATGGCTAATTCCGAAGGTAATTAGCCTTCAAAACGTCATAATACAAACAAGATGCAATTATTTAGCCAAGGTAAACTAACCGAGTTATGAAAGATACTAAACACTGAACTATTTACTAAAGTATATGGAATTACACGTTGTCTCCTATGGAATTGATAACGTTGCTTGACCTCTTCTGCTCTTTTTCTCCTCTAAAAATCGACTTTTGTGGTTTAGGTATCGAGAATATAATTTAGCACACTTAAAACTCATTTTGAGTTTCTATTATAAGACTGAAGTCCGGTTCGATACGGCGTAATCCAATGGGTTGGGATACCGTGTATTGGAGTTTCTTGAGTAGGGACCGACGTTTGTTATCTTCCCAGAATAATATCACTTACATATCTCAATAACGACGTATTACACTTCTGGACACGGCGATTAAGCTATCATCCTTTGTTGGTCTGTTGGTAGTGCAAAGTCCACGGATACGTTGTAACTTCCTATGGATACCGCGTATTGGTCTTCAAATAGTAATTCTTCATTTAAGCTCCAGAAAGGGCGCCTTTTGCTATCTTTCACCAAATACTCCATAATTACTGCAATTCTCAAATATAAATGATTAAGTAACAATTCTTTGCAATAACTATACAAAATGGGTTAATAACATGGCATAAATAATGCTATAAAATAGATGTTATTTAATGTCGTCACATTGAACAGATCACATTACTTCGGCACGCCTCTACAATCCTTTGCCAAAAGTGACCCGTACAGTTTATAGTTGAAGCATGTGTATAAGGCCCTTCGGGTGCATGGTAGAGAGTTGCAGGGTACACTTGGGGCCAAGTAACCCGTATTCACTCTTCCTACAGGGTTTGCGGTAGTAGCAAAAGCATTCCCAGTCTTAGTCCTCTTATTATCATCCTACCATTCTTATCCTTGCTAGGTTCCCCCACATTTCCTCTTTTCTCAACCTTCTTAATTGATCTATTTCTCACAGCCTCATCGGTCAGTGTATCAGAAATCAGCACAGCCTTTTGTATAGTCTTTGGCTCTATTGCTTCCACCATCACATGGATCAGTGGAGCAAGGCCATACACATACCTCTCAATCTTCCTACTTTCAGGAGTTACTAAGTGAGGAACTAACCTCGCTAACTCATGAAACCTATCAGTATACGCAGCATGGCAACCCCGACCA
>BQNB010087306.1:0-27955 GCA_026074375.1 Tanacetum coccineum
TCCGACGGAAAATACTTACTATACTATAATTGTTTACATCCTTATATACTTATATTATATATAGTATGTTTGGGCGTATTAGCAGTTTAACATGTTTGTTTGGGGATTATGAGGAAACTATAGATCTAACTTGGATAAACTAGTGAATTTTGGAAATGATCAATATGAACTTGATGCTTTTACACTTGGACTTATTAATCATCATTTGATCATCATACTAGTCCGGATATAGGTCGAAAGACTCCAGCTATATGTTTGATTTCCAAGTTGTTTGTCTATGACAACTAGATGTTAGCCTTGTGAGGATTGGCTAATAAAATGATTATTAACCCGAGTATAAAAAGGTTTAATGCTTAACCATATGTCTAACGAACTTGGTTAAGAAAGTTTATATTTATTATTTCTTAACTTGAATTAAACTTAAAGCATTTTTATAATCAAAAGTAAAGGCCAAAAGGATTTCTGATTATAACAAGTAGACGATCTTTTAAGTAAACTAACCATTTCTTTAATCGATTATACTTAAATTCATGAATCGATTATCTATCCAAGTTTATCCATCTCCACTTTTGTTTCCCAACCAAACATTCCTTTATATCTAGAATTTTAATTATTATCTTTAGATCCGTGACAGTCTATAAGATAATCCTCTTTTTGTAATATTATCGAATTTTTCTTAGAATACCCAATCCCGTGGAACGACATGGTCTTACCTAAAAAGATTATACTACATACGTGGGTTATACTTTTACCTTTGTATTTCGGTCTATTTACCGATAGTATTATAAATTTAAAGCTTTTGAAACACATCACCATCCAAACAACCCTTGACAACAATAAACCAAACAGTCTTATTACCAACTACCCTAACACCCTTGACAGCAGGTTCATTGCATTTTTACCGTGGTTTGGCCAAACATCTGGAGGGATTTTAGAGTGGATTCATCCGATTATAAAGGTAGCAATGAACATTTCTTATTGGTTTGAGCATTTATACGTTGGTGGTTTTCACATGTGTCTTATAAGATTGTACGTTGTTTCATTAACTTTATAATCTTCCCGTTCTCTTTCTATACTAAAACTACTTGACAAATAAATTTATGTTTATATTTATATGAAATATACATATGAAAGATCTTGTATTATCATAATTCGTACATTAAAATGAAAAAAACCAAAAAGAACTATTTGATAGCTTGCTTATTTAAAATTGCTAATGCTGTGATAATAACTTCTTATTTGCTAATGGGTTGCCTTTATAGACTTTGATCTCATGCAAAATAAATATAAAAATAAAAACTTAAAAAGAATTAAAGAATTTTATTTGATGATAAATGTGCTTAAAAATTTGATACTTGGTATGTTTAATAGATATTTAAGAAATAATAAAAATAAGAAACATAAAAATGCTAAAATTAAAAATTTTAAAAGACTTAAATCTCAGAAAGTACGCCGCACTTTTTATAAAGTGCGCCGCACTTTTTATGAAGTGCGCCGCACTTTTTATGAAGTGCGCCGCACTTTCCTAGCTGAAACTAAACAGAATGCTTGTTTCTTTGTTTTTGAACGAGAATTGCTTAAACTTAAAAATGCTATATGTTTATTGATAATATGTAAATGTAAAAAGGTATTGTTATTTGTTTTAACTAACCCTTGTTTTAATGTTGTCTTATTTTATAAGAGTTATGGATCCAAATTCGAGTCTTGGAAAAATTTGCTTAGGAGAAGATGTCGTTGTAATTTCGAGTGACAAAGTTGAAGGATATGGAGACTTGAATTCTCTGGAATTCCAAGACACTACTAACAGTGGACAAAAGAAGGAAACAAAGGCTATGGTTTTTTACCAAATGGATACCGAAGAAGTTAGCGATAGATTCGTGGCTCCTTGTTTTGTCAATGGGCTGGAAGCTTATGATGGTGAGATTAATCTTGGAGTAGAGGAGAACATGATCTCAAACGAATATGCAGTAAAGTTATGCCTGGAACATGAAGTTAAAAGAGGAAACAAAGTGGTTAAGAAGGAACTCACTGTTGCACTTAGAGGTGAAATCTATTTTGTGAAGTTCATTATCAACCCAGAAGAAGATGATGTTGAACATGGAGTAATTCTTGGAAGATCATTCATACGCATGACCAAAGCAATTACTGATTTCGGGGCTGGAACTGTCACAATATACCCTGATATTGATCCATTTTTGGAAGAAACCGAAGAAGAAGAAAAGAGCAATGATGATTGGGACCATTTGCTTGATTTTAACATAGATGATATACCACTGTTGGGTGAAGAAGGACTCCGCCATTTGTATGCAAAATGGGGAAGAGTAGCCATAATAAGAAGCGAACAATGGGAAACCTAAACTTTTTCTATCAAGATATAGGAACATCTTCATCAGCTGGTGGTCATTTAACTCAAGAAGAAGCAGCTAAAGAAGCATTAGCAATCAGAATGAGCCGAAAGTTTGCTTTATTAGAGAAAAAAGGCCTACAATCGAGACAATGACTGTCATGACAAATTATAAGAAAATTCTCGATGAGTATAGATAAGACAAGGTGGAGTTAGATGGAAGATTGTAAAAGAATAAGAAGAATCTGTAAAAGGATAAGGGTGAGGCGTTAAAAGAGAAAGACGATCTTGGAGCATTCATATTTCCCATAAGATTGGAGAGACAGGTTATCGAAAATGCGTTAGCAAATACTGGGTCAGATATAAATACTATGCCTTATCGGATCTATGAACAGTTAGGAAGAGAAGATATGAAGAAGGTTGATAGAGGAATTACAATGATAAATCATACTCAGGCAGAAGCTATGGGGTTACTCAAAAATGTTCTTTTTTAGGTAGGGGTCACTACCTTAATTGCTAAGTTTCTAATCTTAGATATTCTGATTGACCGTGATTCACCAATAGTTGTTGGTCGGGGATTCCTATGTACGATTGGCGGCATAGTCAATACTCCAGAGAGACTTTTCTTGACTTTTGATGGATTTTGTCACCAAACCGTCCATGCTGCAAGATCCGATGTTATGAGAAACGCAGAAAGTGATAGTGATGACGAGGAAGAGTACCAGATTCAGAGAAATAAGTTTGGAGCACCGATATATGGACCAAAACCTGCACCGTACTTAAACTGTAACGATACAGCTGAGCGATCATTAGCTATACAAACCGTAACTAACCCATTCCAGAAAATTAGTGTTTGGAAGAAGGCGGTTAGTTTCCTTGGCTCATTACCAGTACCATTAAAGAACGTTAACTGGAAGCCTGATTATAAGGGTTCATATACTAAAGAAGAAGAAGCAACAAGACAATGGTGTACTGAGATAAATTTAGCTGATCCGTATGGAAACATTTATTTGAAAGGGTTTACAACAAAGAAAACAGACATGAAGTTGTCAAAGTATCATAAGTTGACTGACATCATGTAACCCAATTGGTTTGTGGAGTAAAGAGTCAGACCAAGTCGGAATAAAGAAGGGAACCTATGTACTCCTATTATAACTATTTTTACATTTCTGTTGAGTCTTAAATAAAATCAATTGTATAAATCCATAAGGGATTACATTTGATGTACGGACATTAGTCCAATGAAAATTAATATCGAGTTAATATGATGAGTTGAAATTATTTTTAAATTATGAAATTTGCAAAACAAGTTTTGTGTAGTATAATATATAAATTAAATTAAATTAAATTAAAAAAGGGAAAAGTACGCCGCACTTCTGGGAAGTGCGCCGCACTTTAGAACATTTTTCAGAAATAAAACTTCCCAAACATGACTCTAAATCATTATATAAATACACACACTCAACAAAACCGCCGGGGTTCTCACCAAAACAAAGAAAAAGTTTTCAAAGATCGATCTACCAAGTTTTTAATAATGCGTAGGGTATGTTCGTATCATTCCTTAACTTGTTTATTATCAATTTGTTTTAATTTCTTGTCATTTAGGGTTTATAATAATTAGATTCGGAAAACTAAAATCCGCGTTTCGTATGAACAATTGACCCTTTGAATTAGGATATTTAGAAGTTGGTTGACACATGCATGCTTGATATTGATTAATCTAAAAAACATTGTTCATATTATGAATTTACATTTAAAAATAAATTGTTTGAAGATCATAAAAATTTTCATCAGCCCAGAAAGTACGCCGGTTTTGTCCTAAAACCGCCGCACTTTGCCCATTTTCCAGAATGTACGCCGCACTTCAGGGAAGTACGCCGCACATTTTACATCAGAAAGTCACATAATGATTTAAAAACCATCAAAACCATGACCATTTATACCAAATCATATTTAACATAACCGTACACTTTATTGTTGATTGTTTTTTAAGTGTAGAGTATGGGAACACACGATGATGAGGCCGGATCATCACGACCAAACACTCTAGACAACATGAAACCATGGAAGAGGTATTGCTTCCACAAGTTCATCATGAGTTCTTGCTATGGGAAGGATGTAACAGAGATTCAAAGTCTAGGTACAACACTAGATTGGCCCAGTTGCTTCCTAGACAAATTTACTCGCCTTGTGTCATGAACTGGGATGTGCTGAACAGAATGGGTTGTGATGGAGAAATTGATGACATCTTGAGAATTAGGTTGCGTGAAGCTGGATCAGATGAAGAGATATTCACTTCAGTTGCATGGATTAGAGCTTTTAATACCAATGAACCAATTTATACAGAGATTTGCCACGAGTTTTATTCGACTTAAGAATTTGAGGAAGGTTGTGCTGACGATGAATTGCAAACCAAGAAGATCATCAAGTTTAGACTTGGTGGACATGGTCACATTTTGACCTTGTTGGAATTTGCTTGAAGGTTGAGACTATATCAAGCGGTTGAGCTTGACGAGGAAGGTTTTAATGTTTACTTTTGAAGAGGTTTTGCATAGTGATGAGCATTTTAACGCTTAAGATTATTGGTTAAGCATTAGTCAAGAGGAAAACCTTGGTTTATCTAGGAGTCACACTTCTATTATCAAAAACCCAATTTTGAGGGTGATCCACAAAATGATCACTTATGGTTTGTATCAAAGGACGACTAGGTATGATAAGGTTTAGAAAAATGATTTGTGTCTATTAAGTATGTTTGATGCTAGATACCAAAATGGGTATGCGAATGTAACTTGGTTAATTGCAAGATGGATGAAGAGGAAAGGAGCTGGCACTCAAAAGGAAAGTCAAATTTGCTGTGGTCAGTTTATCTCAAAGATTTCTAGGAAGTGCAGGGTGTTGACAGAGGATGTGGTGAGGAGTTTAAGTGCTCCGATTTATTGTAGAGATTTGGATACGACTACACTTAGAGATTTGATCGAATCTGAGGGTAAGCTCATTCCTGAGGATCCATAGCTGGGTGTACCAAGAGTTGGTATTCCTAGACCTCCCAGAGCATATGATAAGTGTAAAATACACATATCTATTTATGCCTAAAATAACCCAATTAAACCCAAAACAGACCAAAAATGGCATCAATATGCTTGTATTTGTGTTTTGTGTGTACAGGTACGGATACATCAAAAATCACAAGAAAACAGTCAAAATCGGGCAAGCTCGGACACGAGAATCAGAAGAGTACAAAAAGAAGCCAAAGAATCAAAGCCGAAGCCAGAAAAGTCAAGCCTCAGTCAAAATGGTCAAACATTGGTCAACAAAAGTAAACCAATAAAAGACAAAACCCAGAAACATTCTATTTTCACCCTCCTAGTTTCACTAAAGTCCAAAAATAACCCTTTAATAAAACCACAGGGACTACTCTTGCTATTTCCTAAACTTACCTTTTACACCTACACCTTTTATTACCAACCACAAGGGCCAAATGTGCCATCTCTTAAAGTTTAAACCGAATTTCCCTTTACAGTTAAAACAAGCGGGAAAACATAGTTACTGTTCATCGTCACTATCATTTCACCATCCAGGGTAAAACATAGGGCAAACGCAAATGAGGGGCAAATCAGACAATTTAAAGGATCGTGTACACAATAGACGGGCTAAATTAGTTCTCATAAGTACCTTAATTGGTCAACTTCAAGGTCTCAGGCCACGTCATCGATGAGAAGCACACTAGATATATGGGTTTTGCTCTCAAATCACTCACATAAGTAGCACAAGCTGTCACAATCAAAGAATGACTGCTCGATAATCCTCTAGTGTCCACAAATGATCCAACGGCTCAAGATCATGAATCCTAAATAATGATTGTTGGACGGCAATGATTAGAAGAGGCTTGGACAGCAAGGCATGGCCTAGAATGTTCCTCTCAAGGCTATAAATAGAGCCTCACTCTACACACATACGGAGAGAGCTTTAGATTTTAGTTTTTAGATAAATTTTCAATTTCTAGCTTAATTTTGTTTTAAATCTTGTAACTTTCCTCTTAAGTATTGGTTTTAATCAACTTAATATTAATGAAATTTAGTTGTTTTTAATCTCTTAAAAGCTCTTTAATTCATAAGCTCTCATTTGTCTTATTTGATATTAAGCTAAAGCTCAAATAAGCCCTCATGAGCTCAAAATCAGCTCTAATGAGTCTATAAGCTCATAATAGAGCTTAACCTACCTTAATCATACTTTTACTCTTAAAATCAGCTTAAGTACTAATTTACCTTTACTTGTGGACTTAATGAAATCCTTATTGGAGATGGGACTTAATTTGGAAGAGATCCCATGGACTTATACCCTAGCTTATTAATAAGCTAGGGAGCTTGTAGCTGCCATATTTGATTCCTCTTGTTTAGCTAGAGGTGTCTTGTAAGTTTCTCATTTAATCCCTTTTATTCTAGCTTAAAATAGTTTTCTATTTGCTTTTCTAATGCTTATTTGCTATTCAGTCTGTCTTTATTATAGCGTATTTTGTTGTTTCATCTAGCTTATTAATCATTTTAGCTTATCAGTTTTTGATCAAAATAGTTTAGATCATAGTTTAATAAGTAATTTTTTATAAAACCCTAAAAAACCAAAAATATTAGATAGAATAGTATAGATCTTTGATTTCTAGTTAATCAATTGTTAAATCATGTTAAATAAGATAGTTATAAGCTAAATATTATCTGGTACTTTAGTTTTAATCATTAAATTTCATTTAAAAGCTTTTTGTCAAATCCGTCAAATTTTGAAAGGGGTGTTTGGCATAAGCTATTTTGACCATTAAAATTCAATAAAATTTGTGCAAAACACTTGAGTCAGCTGAGGTTTTACAAATTAACAAGTTTTAAATAGTTTTTATAGGTTAAATTTTGAAAAAGAAAAAGTTATGGCTTATTTTAAAAGGTTCAGCACCAGGACACTTTAAATCTTAAACTAGGATTGCTTACTTTTGAGTTAGGTCCTCTAGGCTTTTGTTTGTGTTTGTTTTGTGTTTATCCACACTCAAACAGAGTGTTAAGTGCAGCACCAAACCTCAAAGGGAGCCTGCACTATTGGTCTTTGTTTATGCCTATTGCACCAGCAGTACTAACATCAGTTATACTGCGATCTATAAGCTTCTATTTTAGCTAGATAAAATTAAGGAATTAAAGCTTAGATTTAGGATTTGTATTTTAAGTTTTTATATAGCATAGGATTATTCAACTTGCTTTATTTTCCATTTCCTAACTTCATTGCTAGCTATTTTGCTAAAAAACAGCTTAAACAGACAAAAATACAAAAATAGTAGGTAATTAAGTAGTTTCTTAATTTGTTAATTTTGGCTTAAGGTAGTTGTTTTTATAGCTTAAATAGATAGTTTATTAGTAGTTGCATAAGTCCTCAGAAGCTCTTAGTCAGAAATGCTTATTTGAGCTTTTAGTTAATTGGTTTTTATGCTTTATTCCTTCTTTTCTGAGTTTGCAACCTTGCCCCTCATTTTCAGCTATAATCTAGTACTCTAATTTCTATTTTCTTTTCTAATCTAGTTTAAGCAACTCATAAGCTTTCTAGAACATCTTTCCTTTTTCATTTTGAGCTTATTTTAAGCTTTTTATAGCTTAATTAGTAAAACTTTGAGAAAACCACTTGTTTCTGTAAAGAGCTTATTGATAAGCTCTTATAGAGCTTATTAGTGGATTTCACCTAAAGAGTTTTTTGTTAAAATTGTTCACCTCAGCTTATTTTATAACTTTGCTTCTTTAAGTTTTTTTTGCTGAAAAGCACTTTTTAGTTTCATCTTATTTTTAAGCCTAAAATGGACTTATTTTGAAATCGGGCTAGACTTTCAGGGTAGGTTTTGTAACTTTTCAATTTCAGTTGTTTTTCTGTTAGTCCTTACGTTAGTTAGTTAGTTTCCCCGTTAGTCCTTTAGGTTTTTGCACCATTAGTCCTTAGTTAAGTATTTAATTAAGTTTATTAGTTTTAATTAGTAATTAGGTTTAGATTTTAATTAGTTTAATTAAAGTTTATTAAAAAGATAAAAATTAGGGCTTTTATTTTTATAAAATTTCTGCACATTTTCTTTATTTAGTGTAATTTTTATAAAATTTTTAGGATTTTATTTTTAATAGTTTTATTATTTTTATAGTTTTTAATTAGTTTAAATTTTAGAAAAATCATATCTTTTAATCTAAAAAGCCAAAAATAGTAATTCCTTTTTCTAAAATTTTCTTTTTACTTATTTTACTTAGGAAAAATATAATTTCAATTATTTTCTATTTTTTATTTTTAGGATTTAATTAGAATTAAATAGTTTTTAATTGATAAAAAAATTCAAAAATAATCTAAAAAATATTTTTATTTTTCTTAAAATTTTCTTTTATCCTAATTTAGGTGTAGAAAATTAGTTTGCAATCTTAGGGTTTAATTCTAGTCTATTTGCTTAATCGTCGTGTTTTATTTGTTTCCCGTATTTGTTTAATTGTTTAATTGCCTTTAATTGTTGCTTTTATTTAGTAGATATAGATTATCAAAAATATCTTTGCTTCATTCAAATCAGAATCCAAGCTTAAACGAGGTTTCAATTTCACTAGTCGTTGGGGAAACGACCCGGGTGATCATATTTACCCGGTTAAATATACGTATTATATATTATATTATATATATTTTTGAGAGTGAATTTTCCTTAGGGAATTTTCTTAATTGCTTTTTGAAGTATTTTATTTTATATATATTTTGGGTATATAAAACTTCTATCAAGTTTTTGGCGCCGTTGCCGGGGACTAGTGTTTAAGATTCCTTCGTTTTTAGTTTATTTGGTTTGAAGATCCTTTCACCCTCGAAAGTTTCATTCTTGTTTTATAATTCAAAAATCAAAAAAAAAATCATAAAATATAAAAAGTAAAAAAAATATTTTCCTTTTCTTTTTAGTATAAGTAAAAAAAATCAAAAAAAAATCTTCCTTTTTAATTAAGAAATAAAAAGTCACCAATTGGTAAAAATACCAAAATATAATACTCTCAACGGAGGTATTATCATAATTAATTCCGGTGAACTTGTTGGTTCCCAAATCGAACTAAAGATTTAACACTTGTCATTTGTGTCTCTACGAAGTACGGCTCACCTTGAAAAGCAATTTTTTGAGAGCACCCAGTTGAAGGTTGATTATTTGGTTTAAGTCTCTTTCGTGTAACCGTTAAAATTCATTGTTAAAAAAAAAATTAGTGTAAAGTTTTGCTTTTTGATTTTTAGTTTTTTCTTTTTATGCGCACTCGTTCGCAATCTCGAAGACGTCGTCAACAACAAACTCCTCCGTTTGTTGTTGAAAATTTTGATTTAGAAGAACAATTGTCGATCAAAACATTATTGCAATGGCCGATAATCGAACGATGGCCCAAATGTTACAAGCACCCATCGAGGGGTATGAAGATGCTATTGTTGTTCCACCAATTAATGCTAACAATTTCGAGCTTAAACAACCTTTAATCAATCTTGTGCAAAGCAATAAGTTTACGGGTAGACAAGACCCTCACAATCACCTTCGATTCTTCAACAAGGTCACTTCAACGTTTAGACATCCCGAAGTTCCGAACACTTCGATCAAGCTTTTGCTTTTTCCTTTTTCTCTAGACGGTGAAGCCCGAGATTGGTTAGACAAGGAACCTCCTAGATCCCAATTTATCACATGGGACGACCCTTGTTTCAAAATTCATAAACAAATTCTTCCCACCTTCAAAAACCACTTACTATCGGAATGAGATCATTACTTTTTTCCAAAAACCAAACGAAACCTTCAATGAAGCATGGGAACGTTTTAAAGGACTCCTTCGTCAATGTCCTCACCATGGCTTCTCGGAACTACACCAACTCGATACTTTTTACAATTCTTTGAGTTCCAACGATCAAGATGCCTTAGACTCCGCCGCGGGTGGCAATTTTTTAGACAAGATGCCTCAAGAAGGATTAGCGATTATTGAAAGCAAGTCAAAAGTTCGTTACTCAAAGAAGTCGTGCTAATGATTCAAGAGTGAGTACGGATGTCCCTCTTTCTAATTCTTCACCTTCTAATAATTCTTTCGATATTCAACAATTAGCCGCTTCTCTCGAGGATAAGATGACAGAATACGAGTAGTAACAAAGATGAATGAAATGAAAGCTTTAGTATGTTACAATCCCCACACCATCAAAGCGTTATGAGGAAGTATTGTTACGTGTGGATCGAACCACAATTTTTAACATGTCCAGTTAACTCGAGGTGGAAACGATTTTCCCGTATTTCATGACAACATCCAACAATTTCAATAAACAAACTGCAGCCGTTGGCAATTTTCTCCAAAGAAACCAACCTTCCAATTTGGCAAGTCAAATGAAACCACCGGGTTTCAATCAACCAAATGTTCAAAGCAACCAAACAAACCAAAACCAATATCAAGGAAACAATTTCAATTCGAATCAAAATCGTGGAGGAAATTTCAACCAAAACCATCAAAACAATCAAAACAATCAAAATCAAGTTTATCAAGCCCCATCATACCAACCACCAACAAATCAACTTTGGTTAATCAAAGCTTTACCTCCCGTTTCACAAAACCAAGGTGTTTTGAAAACAGATTTTGAGAGCTACGTCAAGGTAAACGATGCAGTATTGAAGAATGTTCAAAATCAAGGTCAAAATTTGCAAAATCAAATGGCTAATGTTACGAGTTTGTTGACAAGTCTTTTTTTTTTTTTTTTTTTTTTTTTTTTTTTTTGTGATAATTTCAAATTCAGCTCTACTCCAAATCAGGTATCATCTTCCAAGTCAAACCGTAACTAACCCTCGTCAGCAAATTAATGCTATCACCACAAGGAGCGGTAAGACTTTGGAGGAACCTTCAACTCCTCTTGTTCCTACACCCGATGTTTCTATTCCTTCAAAAAGAACCCGAACAAAACCCGGAGACGTCAACGGAAAAAGTACAAAATCCAAATTTGGAAAATATCGCACATGTCTTACCTCTGGAGGAAGAAGAATCCATTTTCATGGAAATCCCAAAACCAAAAGCAAAGAAAACCGTTAATGTTGAAATTCAAGATCTTAATTCGTATCCATCTAAACTTCCATACCCCGAGAGGATGAAAGTGAGAGAGAACGATAAACCAAGTGCTCAACATAGCCGGTTTTTGAAGATGTTCAAACAACTCCGTTTAGAGATTGGATTGAAAGATGCTCTTGTCGAAATGCCAAAGTTCAACAAATGGTTAAGCTCGTTGCTAAGGAACAAAGAGAAACTCGAGGAAATCGCCATCACAACCGTAAATGCTGAATGTTCTGCTATCATCATGAACAAAGTTCCCGAGAAGCTCGAAGATCCGGGAAAATTTCTTATCCCATGTGCTTTACAAGAGCTTGATAGGACTAGTGCTTTAGCCAATTCCGGAGCTAGCATTAACCTTTTACCTCATTCTATCTACAAGAAACTTGGGCTTGAAGCTTTGACTCCTACTCGAATGACACTCGAGCTGCCAATCGTTCCATTACTAACCCGATAGCATAGCCAGGATTATAGTTAGAGTGATGGTTTACTTTTCATGTGGAATTTTGTGGTGGTTATTTTTGAACCCTACCCGAGAGTGCCTATTATTTTAGGAAGACATTTCCTTCGCACTGCGAAAGCTCTTATTGATTTGTACGAAGAAACATTGACTTTAAGAGTAGGAAAGGAAGAACTTGTTTATTATGCCGATAAATCTGAGAAAAACAAAAATAAGCATTTTGTTCACGCCATTTCTGTCATCGATTTCTCAAAAGATGATCCGTTTAGTGGCAGTACCACTACTCATTCTAATGATCCTTCTCCTAGTTCTTCTCCGGTGAAGACTAGTGATAATTTTGAGAAGTTCGCCGATGAACTTGCTCCTCTTGATTCGTTACCACCGGGTAATGATGATTCGACTCTTAAGAAGGACTTGCATGAAGAGAATTTTCAAGTTTACTCAAATCCTCTTTTTGAATTTGATGACAATTTCAAATCTAGCACCATAAATCCTCTTTTTGATGAAATGGAAGAAAATGTCGAGATCAAAAATTCCAACGTTTCCGATAAACCAGTTTTACTCAACACACCTTTATCCGATAAGGTTGAGTGTTTTGCTCCAGAAGACAATAATGATGAGATCGATGATTTTCTAGCTATGGAAGTGTCTTCTAACTTTGAGGAAGGTTATTTCGATTCAGAAGGAGACGTAATTTTTCTTGATAATCTACTTAGTGATGATGCTTCCCATAATCTCGCTTCCGAAGTAATTTCCGATCATGAACTAGATGAAAATGAATCTTCAATTACGTTTTCTCCAGAAGTGATCCTCTTCACCATGAGTTCGCCGGTGAACTTTTAACACTTCCTTCGAGGAATGATCGTGAATTTGAGGAATATCTTAGTCTTATGACAGTGCTTTGTGAAATTTCAACTTCCCAGTCACAAGAAATTGTTCATACTAATCAAAGTTCAGTTATCGAGTCTCTTTCCCGTATCACCTATCCCGTTGAGGATAGTGAGCCCGCTCAAGAAGAGTTTGATATTTTCTTTGTTCCAGATATTTTTAATTCCACCTGGTGTTGAGAATGATGATTCCGAAGATGAAGTTAATGAGTCACCTAACCTTGACCATCAAGATGATCCGTCAATTCCTCGTCCTCCACCGGAACCATCGGATATTGAGAAATGTTTTAAACCCGAAGCGGGTATTTTGATAACCAAAGTGTTAAGGGAGTTTCTAAACTCATGATTTTATGCCGATATTTTTTTGTTAACCGCCACCTTCCCACCCTTGTTTCAGATTCACCTTCATTCTCTGTTCTCTCCTTCGGGAGTGAAGACACCATTTTTGACCCCGGCATCTCCACTTAAAACCGGTGGCCTCTCCCGAATTTCAAAGTAAATGGTCACCGTGTGAAACATTACTTCGGAGGGGACATACCACCCAAGGTAGTCCCGGATCTCCACACTCTCCCTAAGGACAACTAAATTCAGGGATCGAGTCGAGCTTGCGACTCGGTGACAAAAAACAAGCCGCTTCGTGGGAGTTCACCCCATGCTTATCCATTTTCTTTCTATTTTCTTAAATAATGTGTTGTGATGTGTTGTGGCTATCCTCTTCTGGTTTCTTGTTGTTTGTTGTTTGTGCTTGTGATTTTTGTAGGATTGAACCAACGATTTCTGAAGCCTCTCGTGTCCGGTGTTGTGTCCCGTTTTACTCGAGCTTCCTATCCTTTGTTTGAAATTAGTTTGGGGAGATCCGATATCCTTTCATCTTATCGATTCACGTTTATCTTTGCATAATTCATAAACGGCTTAGATTTTCGTAGAGACCCGACTTTAAACATTGAGGACAATGTTTCGTTTTAGTTTGGGGAGGGAATCTATCGATTTGATGTTACCTGCTTATTGTTTTGTTCTCACGTACCCGTTTTCCCACAAAAATAGCAAAAAATTTAAATTTTTAAGATCTTATTTGTAAAAAAAATTTAATAATAATAATAATATATAAGTGTTAAGACACAAATGTAGGTTTTCCGTTGGTAAGAATAAGAAGTAATTTTTGACCCGATCGAATGTGTAGAGTTCTAGCTTTCTCCCTTAACAATTAATGATGATAGTTTGTGCTAGTCTCATGTAGACTTTAAACATGCTAGACTTGAAATCATTAGTAAATGAAGACTTGTGCTAATCTCAAGTAGATTTTAAATATGCCGAGTTGGATTTTATATAGGCTAAGTATTTGCGAATTTCTTTATTAGAGATTTTAAATTGCAAAGAATAAGAGATGATAGTGTTGATTACGAGTTAGGATGCTAAACAAGGTTTATTTGGAAAACTTAAAGGCTTATAAGAATAACTTGTGGTTTTTCTTCCCCGGAGTTCTTAAAATGATTAATTATACGTGTTCTCTTTAATTTTTACAAATTAGAGTTTTACTCTTAAAAGTCTAATCAACATATTCAGAGAAAAAACTTTATCGATGATGAAGTCAACATCGTTGGTAAATAAGAATTTTAGTTCAAGTTTATACTTTGGTTTTCTAAAATGAAATTTTTCTATTTGCAAAAATAATGTGTTGAATTAATAATTAAAAAAAAAAAAAAAAAATGTAGTTGGTGAATAAAAAGGATGCAAGTTATAAATCCTTAGTGTTAATAATTAATATACAAACTCCATCGCAATAAAGTACATGGGCATTTGTCGGTTCGCTCCCGATGTGACATCGAAAGAAAGGGTGGAGGATGTATATTTAGGGTTGGTATCATAATAAGTACACGAGTCCTTGTCGGAGGCGTGGCAAAAGTGATACCAGTTCCTAGCCTAATAATGTAAATAATAATAATAATGTTGCAAGTTAGAAAATAAATAGTAAAAGTTTCATTTTCTAAAACCAAGGTATTCTTTTGAACTAAGGTTTGCAAAAGTCTACAAGGCTTTTTCATCGGAAGTTCATGCGTCTCGATTATTATTCTCCGGATGGGGTGTCAAAAGCCTTAGCACTTACCCGATGACGGTGGGATGCTAGAGAAGAAAGTCATTCATGGGATAAGTGAACCAACGATGTCTTAGCTAAGGAGGTTTTTGTTTTCTTCGAGTTGTGATCTTACTAAGTGATCAACATATTAGCTCAAAAGGCCCATGTGTAAAGTTTGGTCAGATTTCAACTATCTAAATATGTGGATTTAATGGTTTAAATTAATTTGAGCACACACACTTAAATATATGATTTATGTCGGGAAGAGAAATTCACAAGTTGTAATTATAAGTAGTCTTAGCATCTTAGTTTGTAATTAACAGTGATCTTATTTTTAAGCTTAGTATGGGAAAAGTAAAAAATCGGGAATGATGAAGTTATCTTTTAGACACTTAATTGTGCTTTTTGTTCTATGATCCTTAAAGTTACCAATGAGGTAATGAAAACAATACATTATGTCAACACAAATAAGTTGTAGTTAGAAATATATCAAGAAAAATCATAAAAAGAGAAAAAGTTTTGAAAATGGGAAGTCGGGTGTTTTATAACTTGTGATCTCTTAGCTCTCTCAACAAAACTCTTTGCTACTTTTCAAAGGTTTAGTTTGGGGAAGTTTCGAGGTATTTGGTTATAAGGCATGTAATATTGCGTGAGGACACGCAATCGTTTAGTTTGGGGAATTTTGATAGGTGTAAAATACACATATCTGTTTATACCTAAAATGACCCAATTAAACCCAAAACAGACTTAAAATGGCAAAAATATACTTGTTTTTGTGTTTTGTGTGTGCAGGTACGGATATATCATATCAAAAATCATTAAGAAAACGTCAAAACGGGCTAAACACGGGAACAAGGAACGGAAGAGACAAAAGAAGCCAAGATTCAAAGCAAGTCAACTTCAGTCAACCCTGGTCAACAATGTCAGCCAACTAATTGACAAAAATCCAAATGTTCCAAATCAAGTCCCTTAACTTTCAAAATGTTAAACTAATAGTCCTAAATCTTATTGGGCCCTTAACCATAAATTTCCATTACCAGATTCAAAAGCCTGTTAAACCATTAGCCCCATTTCATTTTATAAAAAACACAAGGACCCATTTCTGTCATTTCTAAAATCCTTTTACCACTTTACTTTCATAACAAATAGAGAGGGATCATATTGCAAATGCCCAAAGTTCAAAAACGAAAATTACCCCGTTTTAGTTATAAAAGAGCGCCAAAACCATGGTTACTATTCATCATCTCCCCAAAATCACCCCTCAGTCAAAATCATAGGCTTTTACATTTAAGGTCAATTAAGGACAATCAAGGCTTACAAACATGATAGAGGTTAGATTGTCAAATCAAGACGATAAGTGGCTTACTCAAGCTAGGATCACTCGTAGAAGCAGAAGATAATGGGGATGGGGATTCTATCAATTTAAGTACTCACAATATGAAGGCACATCACAGAGTAATTTCACATATCAAGAATGACAGCATGGCAATCGTTGAGTGTCCACACTTGATCCGACGGATGACAACATCTCCTTCAATGTTTGAGAAAATGATTGGCTATGATTGATTGGAGCGTGGGCATTAAGCAAGGCCTAGAAGCTTCAGAGGAGTGCTATAAATACACACACCTCACATTCACACAGATATCTAGTTTTTTTAGTAGCTTAAATTTTCTCTTAGATTAATGTAATTTTCTTTAAAATAATTTGTAATTTCCTTTAAAGTAATGTAATCAGTTTTTCTTAGTTAATGAAATTCCGTTTATTGTGTTATAAGATCTCTCTCTTTTCATTTAAAAGCTAAAGTCATTTGTCTTAAATGTTAAGCTACTATCCAAAAAGCTCTCATAAGCTCATTATAAGCTCTTTCAGTCTCTAAGCTGAAATAGAGCATAATTCAATTAACAATCTACTTAAATTCTTAAAACCAGCTTAAGTTACCTTGTCTATTAGATTATAAGTTTATGGAAGGGGAGCCAATTGTGGAAGGGCTCTCATGGACTTTACTGGCTTATCCAAGGATAAGCCTGAGCTGTTGATAAGCTCATATTGAGCACACATATCTTTGTTTAGCTAAGACAATCTGTAAGTTTTCATTTATCTTTTAACCGTTTATTTCCTAGCTTTAAATTTGCTTAAGTTGTTTACTGTTTGCTTAATTTGCTTAATATCTAGCTTATTTGTGCTTATTACTACTAGTTTGAGCTTATTAATCATGTTTATTAATCTGTTTTTAGCTTAAGTATTTTAGACTTTAGTATTTCATAACTTGTCCATAAAAACCAAAAATATAGTAAGCATAGTAATAGATCTTTGATTTCTAGTTAATCCAGTTGTTAGATCATGTTAGATTAGTTTGTTTTAAGCTAAATATTATCTGGTATCAAAGGTTTTTAAGCTAGAATTCATTTTCAAGCTCTTTCCAAATCTATCATGGTAATTAAGGGGTGTTTGGGATAAGCTTGTTTGACCTCTTATAGTCAAAGGATTTTGTGCAATTTGATTTAGTCAGCTTTGATTTCACTTAAAATCATTAGGTAAAGAGTTTTTAGAGTTTAGTTTTCAAAGTTAAAAAAGTTTTGGCTCATTCTTGTTGAACCAGCACCAGGGTACTTTCACCTTTTTCTTTGTGCTTGTGAAAATTTGATCTAAGCCTTTCAAGGCTTAGAATGTGCTAAATTTGTGTTTAAACACTCTAAATGAGTGTGTCAAGTGCAGTTTTTACCTTCAAAGTAACTTGCATATTGGTTTTATGGCTTTGCCATTTGAACCAGCAGTACTAACAACAGTTAGTACTGCTGATTCTCTCTTTATCATTTAAGCAGTACTAACAACAGTTAGTACTGCCGATTTTCTCTTTATTATTTAAGCTAGTCTAAATAGTTTTTAAACAGTCTTGCTTTTCATAGATTAGCTTATTATCTTAGGTAAAATTCAGCTTAAAAAGTCACAAAAACTCAAAAAGACCAAAAATAATAGTAGTTAAGAATTAGTTTTAAAATTTTGATTTCTAGCTTATAGGTTGTGTTTTTATGATTTGGATTTATAGCCTTTAAGTAGTTTGATAAGTTTTCAAAAGCTAGGGATCTGAATTAGCTTATTAAGTGTTTTAGCTTAATTGGATTTTGTGCTTTTTGAGGTATAATTTGAGTTTGGCACCTTAATCATAAATTTCAATTGTCTTCCAGTGTTTCCAGCTCAAATCTCTTTTCATAATTAGCTTAAGCACTTCATAAGCTTCTTAGAACACTTTTTGCTTTTTCATTTGAGCTTAAAACGAGCTTTGTGCATACATTTTAGTAAAAATAAGCAATTCCAAGGGCAAAAGCCCACTTACTGATACAGCTTTTTGATAAGCTCTTTTTGAGCTTAATAGTGATTTTCAGCTTTTGTTGTCTTCATAAAAAGTGCTTAAAAATCAGTTTTCTTTAAGTCCTAATATTTAGCTTTTTATAAAAAAGCAAAAATAAAAAAATAAGCAAAAAGGGTGTTGCCTAGACTAGAACCTGAGACCTCACACTCAACAACCATACGCCTTAACCATTTGCTTCAATAGCTCATCCAGTAACCTTTCCCCCCATTTAATACTAGTAGCCTTTTTCATTCCCTTTTCATTTTATAAGCCGTAGCTTATACAGCTTATTTTAGAGCTTATTTGATTAGCTGTTTGTTTAGTTTTATTTTTCTCTTCTTCCTTGTTGCTAATATGACTTTTCCTGATTTTTTGAAGAATTTTTCCCATTATTAGTTTATTTTTCTAGGATTTTTCGTAGATTTAAAAATTGAAAAATCAATAAAAATAGTAAAAAGTTTTAAAAAATTACAAAAAATAGTTTTTAGTATTAGAATAAATACTTTTAAGTTTACATTCCGTAAAATCATTTTTACACCTTTTATATTTTAATTTTCATTTTTGAGCTTTTAATTTTAAGTTTAAAAATAGGACTTTAATTTTAAAAATTATAAAAAAAATAGTTTTCTGATTTTTTATGTTATTTTAGACTTTTATTTCAAATTTAAAACATTTTTCTAAATTTTTAGTACTTTAATTTGCTATTGTATAGGATTTAATTAGATTAATTAGTTTATATTCCATAAATAAATAAAAAAATAATCAAAAAATGTTTTTCTTTTCTTAAAATTTTCTTTTGTCCTAAATTTAGGTTTTAGATATTTAGTGAAAATTTTTAAGGAGTTAAATTTAGTGTACTTGCTATTGTCGCTTTTATTATTTCCCGTTAATTGTTAAGTGTTTAATTGTTTTTAATTGATTGTTTTTAATTGTGCTTTTAATTAGTAGTTATAGAAAACCAAATCAATCTTCGAACCCATTCAAATCAATATCCAATATCAACGAGGTTCAATTTCTCAAATCGTTGGGAAAACAACCCAGAAAATCATACTTTCCGGAAAACATACATATATTATATATTATATATATCTTTTAGAGTGATTTCTTAAGGAAAATTTAAGGAAAGTTCTTAATTGCTCTTTTGGAATATTTTATATTATATATTTTTGCGTGTTTAAAATCTATAATCAAATTTTTGGCGCCGTTGCCGGGGATTTGAGTTAACGAATCTCTCGTTTTGTGTTTGTTGATAAGATTTGAAGATCCTTTCGTCCTCGAAAGTTTCATTTTTATTAAAAAAAATCTAAAATCCAAAAAAATCATAAAATATAAAAAAGTAAAAAATATTTTTCTTTTCTTTTTAGTATAGCTATCATATAAAAAACACAAAAAATAAAAAATAAAAAAATTATCCTTAAAAAAAAGAAAATAAAATAAACAAAGTTGGTAAAAGAACACCAACAAATAATACTCTCAATCGAGGTATTATCATTTCAATTTTCGGTGAAATTGGAATATAGTTCCCAAATCGAACCAAAGATTTAACACTTGTCATTTGTGTCTCTACGAAATACGGCTCACCTTAAAAAGCAATTTTTAAGAGCTACCATGAAGTAGTTGATTATTTGGTTTAAGTCTCTTTCGTGTAACCGTTAAAAGTTGTTGTGAATACTAAATTTAAAAATCCAAAAAAAAATTAGTGTATAATTTTTCTTTTAATTTTAGATTTTTCCTTTTTGATTTTCTCTTTTTAAGTGCATTATGTGGGGGGGGTGCCCTCATCTACGATCGCTCGCAAACTCGTAACCGTAACTGTCGTCAACAACAACAAACCCTTCCGGTTGTTGTTGAACCTTGTAATTTAGAAGAACCGATTCCCGAACAAACCATTGTTGCGATGGCGGATCGAACTATGGAGGAATTACTCCGTGCACCCACCGAGGTTACGGAGAAGCTAATTGTTTTAAACCGAGAATCAATGCTGAATCCATTTTGAGATTCAAAACGAATTTGCTTCAATTGGTTTCAAACGCACCCTATTCAATGGTTTAGAAAATGAAAAATCCTCCTGGCTCAAATTAATAGTTTCAAAAGGGATTACTTCGACCTTACGATTTATGAATGTGCCTAATGATGTGAATAACTTATATGTTTCCTATTCGCTCCGAAGGGACCGCTAAAAACTTGGTACGCAAGAAAGAACCCCCGAATTCAAATTTTAACATTGGGTCGATCGCGTTACCAAATTACGTTAACCAAGTTTACCCACCCTCGAAACCAGCAACTCAACCCTTTAAAAACAAAATTTCTCCGTTTTTCCACAAGAATTCGATGAATCTTTCTAGTGAACGTGGGTACGTTTTAAGGGTATAAGGCGTAGATCTTGCCCTCACCACGGATTTTCCGGAGTTAACTCAAGTTGATTACCTTTTATAATGGTTTTAAACGAGAACGAACAAGACTCCTTAAATGCTGCGCGGGTGGTAATATTGTAAGTAAGACTACTAGGGAAGCTTTTAAATATAATTAAAACAAGGCAAAAGTGCTTATTCGCGAAACAAAAACAAATGCTTCTAGGGATAATTCAAGGGAAAATGTTAGCAAAACCTGATGTAACGAATTGATAAACTAGCGGATTCAACTTTACCGACTCTTAGTCGATACTGTTTCTAAAAAGGTTGTGTCCCTCCCAAGCACCCGGTTCTCAGGACGGTTGAGGAAAATTGTGTTTACTTGTGGTGAGCACAAGCTGGTATAAATGTCTTGGCTACCGATAATAAATCAAAATGTTAGTGCAACCACGAGGTAACTTATAATCAACAAGCCCTCACCCAAATTGAGTTAGTAAACAAACAGCACCACTAGGTTTTTGCTCCGGTGCAAAATCAGTCAAAAATAGGAATTATAACAATCAAGGTCAAAAGGGGAATAATTTCCAATCGAGGGAATAATTTCAAATAATCAAGGTTTACAAGGTCAAGTTAATCATTCTCGAATTTTCAAAACCAAGGGTTCACAAAATCAAACCGTTTCAGTGCCTAATAATCAAGTAACTATTTTTCAGCTACAAGAAAGTATAATGATCAAACGATTATGAATTTGGCAATAAACCAAATCACCTCGATGAAAGGAAGTTAAAGAACGATATTCAAAATACAATCAAGAATCAACAAACCGGCTTTGATGAGGTCAAAAAAATCTTCCAAAACACGTTGCAAAATAATCTTCAAAACAAGTAAGTAGTTCTTTCAAGCCCAAGCCATCACCTTCGGAGTACTCTTCGAGTAATAACGATCCTAACCCGAAGGGCGAGATGAAAGCAATCACTACCCGAATGATGTAAGCTTACGAGGGACCCCTCGAATGCCAAACAAACCTTCTTTCGTAAGAAGTTGTGCACGAAGACCGAGAAAAACGGATGTGGGGCAAATGATTTCCAAGGAATACCACTCAAAATCCCCCATCCCTTTATCCTAAAACACAATTTCGGAACCTTAGATTCCGAAGACTTTACCAAAATCGACTCCGATTCCGAAACCCGAGATTCCGAAGACGGTACCTAAGGCAAACATTCCTTACCCTTCAAGACGAGACAATCAAAAGAATCGAGAAAAAGCTTCATACCAAAAAGAAAAGATTTTTCAAATGTTTCAAGATTTGCGTTTTGATATAAGTTTTGCGGATGCTTTGTTTTTAATGCCGAGATTTGCTCCTACGATTAGAGATTTGTTAATGAATAAAGAAAAGTTACTCGAATTAGTGAAAATTCCATTGAACTAGAATTGCTCGGCAATGCTCCTTAAAAAACTTCCTGAAAAGCTAGGAGATCCAGGTAAATTTCTTATTCCTTGTGAATTCCCGGGAATAGGAGATATGTCACGCCTTGGGCCGATCTTGGTGCAGCATAATCTATAATGCCCCTTTCAAAAATATCGATTTGAAAAAACTTTCTTTGCCTGAACTTTTCATCGACAGAATGACTTTAGAGTTAGCGGACCGATCCATAACTTACCCTAAGGGTTTAGCCGAAGACGTCTACGTTAAAGTTGGAAAATTCCACTTTCCCGCCGATTTTGTAGTTGTCGATTTCGAAGCTGATCCCCGAGTACCTCTTATACTTGGAAGGTCATTTTTGAAAACCGGTCGTACCTTAATTGACGTTTACGAAGGAGAAATCACCCTCCGTGTTGACAACCGCAGCCGTCACCTTTCAATTTAGACCAAACCATGAAATATTCCTCTACGGATGACAAATCGGTAAACCGAATTGACATCATTGATGAAATTTGTGAGGAGTATGCTCCGGAATTGTTAGGATTTCCTAGTGATGATTTTTCAAGTGGCAATCCCACTTCGACGTCCGAGCCGTTTACTTCCGAATTTACTTTGGAAGAAATTGATGCTTATCTTTATGACAAATCAATCTCTTTGGAAAGTGATCATGATGATTGTGATCCGGAGGAAGACATTTATGTGCTTGAACAATTGTTAAATGATGACCCGTTTCAACTTCCTCTGATGGACCTTAAGCAAAGTGAAGTTTAGCCAAGATGCCAATCTTCCATTGAAGAGCCTCCGGAATTAGAGTTAAAGGACTTACCGTCTCATTTAGAATATGCTTTCTTGGAAGAAAACGATAAGTTACCCGTTATCATAGCAAAAGGTTTAAAAAACGATCAAAAAGAAGCTCTCATTAATGTTCTTAAATCTCATAAACGTGCCATTGCTTGGAAAATAACCGATATCAAGGGTATCGACCCTCGTTTTTGTACTCATAAGATTTGATGGAAGACGATTGTAAACCATCGGTGCAAAGTCAAAGACGGGTGAACCCGAAAAAAATTCATGAAGTCATTAAGAAGGAGGTGATTAAACTTCTTCTTGATGCCGGAATGATATACTGATCTTCGACAGCCCGTGGGTTAGTCCAATCCATTGTGTCCCTAAAAAAGGAGGAATGACCGTCGTTGCAAATGATAGAGATGAATAATTCCGACAACGTCTAGTTAATAGGATGGAGAGTATGTATCCGATATAGGAAGCTTAACGAAGCAACTCGTAAAGATCATTTTCCTCTCCCGTTCATGGATCAAATGCTAAGAACGTCTAGCCGGCAATGAATTCTATTGTTTCTTAATGGTTTTTGGTAATTTTTAATAAAAAAGATATATTTCCCAATTCCAATTGAACCTCACGATCAAGAGAAAAGAATTTTACAGTGCCCGTACTGTACTTTGGCTTATCGTCGTATGCCAATTGGATTATGTAATGCTCCTAAACCTTTTAACGTTGTAAGTTGGCGATTTCACGACATGATAGAAAAACAATGAAGGTGTTTATGGATGATGTTTTTCCGTTTTAATCGGTGATAGTTTTGTGATTCAAGTCTTTCTAATCTTAACGAATGTTAAAAGTGAAGACACAATCTTGTCCTTAATTGGGAAGAAATATCATTTTAATGTTTAATAAAGAAAGTATTGTTTTAGGTCTAAGATATCAAAGTCCCCAGAATTGAGGTCGACCGAGCAAAAAATGGACGTATTGCTAAACTCCCCTATCCGACTACCGTCTAAAAGAGTTTAAAAGTTCTTAGGTATGCGGATTTTACCGTCGTTTCATTCAAGACCTTTTCCAAGATTTCTAGACCAACTAACTCACCTTTCTCGAAAAAGACACGAAAAGATATTATATACAAACACCTTTTGTAATCTCTCAAGATTGATCTTCAATGCTTTCGAAAACCCTTAAGAAAAGCTTACCCGAAGCTCCGATCTAGTTTGTACCGGATTGGAAAACCTCCCTTTCGAATTAATGTGTGATGAGAGCGATTTTGCGATGGTGCGGTTCTTGGACAACGTAAAATTAAGCATTTTCAACCCAATTCATTATGCTAGAAGACATTTGACCGAAAGCTCAAAAATCATTACACCACACAGAGAAGGAGATAGCTCGCCGTACGTGTATGCTTTTGAAAGTTTGGACCATATCTTGTCTTATCGAAAGCATTGTTTATACCGACCACATCCTCTTTGAAATAGCCTCCATGAACAAAACAAGATTGTCCAAACCCAGGTTGCTTCGATGGTGTTACTTTTTACAAGAGTTCGATATCACCATTCGTAGACAAGAAAGAAGTGAAAATCTAGAGTCGCTGATCATCTTTGTCCAAGACTCGAGAATCCCACAAAGATGTTTTGGAAAACAAAAGACATTAACGAACATTTTCCTTTAGAAACGCTTGAGTATATCAAACGAAAGTACCCATGGTTTGCCGATTTTGCAAACTACCAAGCGGGGATTTTATCTAAAAGGAATGTCAACTCAACAAAAAAGTAATTTTTCAATGACGTAAAACATTATTACTGGGATATCCTACCTCTTTTTGTATATGTGCGGTTCAAATCATTCGTATGTGTGTACTAAGGACAGCGAGCTCTGAAATCCTCACGCTTGTCAGAAGGACCCACCGGGGCCATCATACGTGCCAATCTCCACACCGCTCGAAAAGTATTTGATGCTGGTTTCTTTTGGCCCACTATATATCGAGATGCTCATTCAATGATCAAATCTTGTGATACGTGCCAACGACAAGGCAAAATTTCTCAACGTGATGAAATGCCTCAAAAACGATATCCAAGTTTGTGAAATCTCGAAATATGGGGGTTTGATTTTATGGGACCTTTTCCGTCATCCAAAGGGAATAAGTATATCCTTGTAGCAGTCGACTATCTTTCGAAATGGGTTGAAGCGAAGGCGCTCCCCACAAACGATGCTCGTGTAGTTGTGAAATTTTTAAAGTCTCTTTTTGCCCAATTTGGAACACCGAGAGCTATAATAAGCGATCGTGGGACCCACTTTTGTAATGATCAATTTGCCAAAGTGATGTCTAAATATGGAGTCACACATCGTTTAGCTACCGCTTACCACCCTCAAACGAGTGGTCAAGTTGAGGTGTCAAATCGTGGTCTTAAACGTATTCTTGAAAGGACGGTAGGAGAAAACCGTGCCTCATGGTCTGACAAGCTAGACGATGCTTTGTGGGCATTCCGAACTGCTTTCAAAACACCGATCGGATGCACACCTTATAAGCTCGTTTATGGAAAGTCTTGTCATTTACCGGTCGAATTAGAACACAAAGCGTATTGGGCTCTTAAACACGTAAATTTCGATCTTAAAACCGCGGGTGATCATCGGAAGCTGCAACTAAATGAACTTAATGAGCTTCGAGATCAAGCTTATGAGAATTCATTGATTTACAAGGAGAGGACGAAGAAGCTTCACGACTCAAAGATCAAGAATCGAATCTTCAATGTTGGTGATCAAGTTTTACTCTTCAACTCCCGGTTAAAGATATTCTCCGGAAAGCTTAAAACTCGTTGGTCGGGACCTTTCACTATCGCTCAAGTTTTTCCTTACGGAATAGTTGAATTATCTTAACCCGATGGCCCAAATTTCAAAGTAAATGGTCACCTTGTGAAACATTACTTCGAAGGGGACATACCACCCAAGGTAGTCCCGGATCTCCACACTCTCCCTAAGGACAACTAAATTCAGGGATCGAGTCGAGCTTGCGACTCGGTGACCAAAAACAAGCCGCTTCGTGGGAGTTCACCCCATGCTTATCCATTTTCTTTCTATTTTCTTAAATAATGTGTTGTGATGTGTTGTGGCTATCCTCTTCTGGTTTCTTGTTGTTTGTTGTTTGTGCTTGTGATTTTTGTAGGATTGAACCAACGATTTCTGAAGCCTCTCGTGTCCGGTGTTGTGTCCCGTTTTACTCGAGCTTCCTATCCTTTGTTTGAAATTAGTTTGGGGAGATCCGATATCCTTTCATCTTATCGATTCACGTTTATCTTTGCATAATTCATAAACGGCTTAGATTTACGTAGAAACCCGCCTTTAAACATTGAGGACAATGTTTTGTTTTAGTTTGGGGAGGGAATCTATAGATTTGATGTTACCTGCTTATTGTTTTGTTCTCACGTACCCGTTTTCCCACAAAAATAGCAAAAATTTAAAATTTTTAAGATCTTAATTTTGGAAAAAAAATTTAATAATAAATAATAATATATAAGTGTTTAAGACACAAAATGTAAGGTTTTCTGTTGGTAAAGAATAAGAAGTAATTTTTGACCCGATCGAATGTGTAGAGTTCTAGCTTTTTCCTTCTCCCTTAATAATTAATGATGATAGTTTGTGCTAGTCTCATGTAGACTTTAAACATGCTAGACTTAAATCGTTTATAAATAAAGACTTATGCTAATCTCAAGTAGATTTTAAATATGCCGAGTTAGATTTTATATAGGCTAAGTATGGCGAATCTCTTATTAGGGATTTAAAATGAAAAGAATAAGAATGATAGTGTTGAATTACGAGTTAAGGAATGCTAAACAAGGTTATTGGAAAACTTAGGCTTATAAGAAATAACTTATGGTTTTTCTTCCCCGAGTTCTTAAAATGATTAGTTCTTAAAATGATTAATTATACGTGTTCTCTTTAATTTTTACAAATTAGAGTTTTACTCTTAAAAGTCTAATCAACATATTTAGAGAAAAAGCTTTATCGATGAAGTCGACATCATTTGTAAATAAGAACTTTAGTTCAAGTTTATACTTTGGTTTTCTAAAACGAAATTTTTTTATTTGCAAAAATAATGTGTTAATTTAATTATAAAAAATAAATAAATAAAGAAAATTGTAGTTGGTGAATAAAAAGGATGCAAGTTATAAATCCTTAGTGTTAATATACAAACTCCATCGCAATAAAGTACATGGGCATTTGTCGGTTCGCTCCCGATGTGACATCGAAAGAAAGGATGGAGGTTGTATATTTAGGGTTGGTATCATAATAAGTACACGAGCTCTTGTCGGAGGCGTGGCCGATGTGTCGTCGAAAGAAAAGTGATACCGATTCCTAACCTAATAATGTAATTAGTAATAATAATATTGCAAGTTAGAAAATAAATAGTAAAAGTTTCTTTTTCTAAAACCAAGGTATTCTTTTGAATTAAGGCGTTTGTAAAAGTCTACAAGGCTTTTTCATCGGAAGTTCATGCGTCTCGATTATTATTCTCCGGATGGGGTGTCAAAAGCCTTAGCACTTACCCGAAGACAGTGGGATGCTAGAGAAGAAAGTCATTTATGGGGCAAGTGAACTGTAGGTTCCCGATTAACACTTCACTTCATAACACGAATCACAAATCGAATCAAGAAAGGAGAAAGAGAGTAGAAAAGAGTGAAAGAGAAGAAAACAAAGATATATTGAAATTATGAAAAACTAGATATTTTCTAAAAAGAAAATATCTATATATATGAGATATTTTCTGAAAAGAAAATATCTATATATATATATATATATATATATATATATATATACCCCTACACATTTAATGTGACGCGAGGGATATTTAACTAGGACCCGGGCTCGGGTTTTGCTTGGGATTAAACCCGAAACATATACAATATTAGATTAACTATCGAGCCCGATTCCTGATAATATTCTATTACAACATTAACTAATTAATTAACCGAGACTTAAATACATAATGAACGAACTTCATGTTCGACTCAATATTTTGAGGCTAACAATAACAATACTTTCTCATGACTGATTACTCCCTCTAGGAAGTAATTCTGAATGGTAACAAAGTGCTGAAGAGAACCGTTGGAGAAACTGAGCAAGAATATGAACTGTTGATCCCAATGAATAGATCTTTAACTCCTTAGCTTGTAAGGTTTAGTACCCTTGAATAAATCTAAAA
>BQNB010087307.1:0-20204 GCA_026074375.1 Tanacetum coccineum
AAAAATAGGGACCATCAGTGCAATAACTTTGAAAATTAGGGATTACCTGTGTATTTAAAATCGAATAGGGACGAAACATGATTTCTGGGTAAACCATAAGGACGAAACGTGTAATTTATTCTAAATAATAATTTAAATTAAAATAACTTTAAGCAATAAATGCAAATTATTTTATATCTAACTAAAAAATATTAAAAATTTTTAAATCTAATCAAAACCCTCTTTAACAAAAAAAAATGCATCATCAAAAAATACTTAACAATTAGAAGCACAAAAATCTAACATTAACACTGTGTTCTTGAGTTTTCTTAATAAAGAAAAGTAAAGTAAAAAGAAGTAAAGTGTTTCATCCCAAAATTGGGAGGAAACACTTTACTTTAAAAACTAACCAAATTACACTGTTTTTCATTCATTTTCCTTTCCTTTTCTTCCTTAAGTGTAACTCAAGAACACAATTTTTTTTATTTCTTTTCATTTTCTTCCTTTACTCATACTCGAGAACACAGTGTAAGTCTTGTATTTAAACTAAAAAAAATTCAAAGTTCGGTTTTAACTACAAACCCACAATTTGTAGTCCTAATGGTTGCAGGCCCAAATCTCGCACCCATTTTCATACAGAGCCCAAGAACTAATACACAACCATTCGTAAACATTTTCACTCTACACCCACTCTATCCGCCCCCTTTCATAATAAACCTCTCAACCTAATCCTAATCAGCCACGCTTTTATATTTGCAGCCACAAAAATAATCAAAAAAAAAAAACTTCGCCGTGAGCCTGTGATAATCAAACGACGACAAGAAGTCGTAAAAAAAGAAATTCAAATCCATGCTTTCCACTCATATTCAAATCTTAGAAGAAAAAAACACATAAACGAATCATCGACGAACACTTTATCTTCTCATTTAGGCTTCAAGATCTTGTAACAAGATCTTAGGTAGGCTAAGTTTTTGTTCTGCGTTTTTTGTTTTGAGTTTTTCTTAAAGATCAATAATTGGTGTCGTTTCAAACTCATTCGATCTTTAAAGATCTTTGCATACATTGAATGAATCTGAGGTCTTTTAGATAATTTCTTTTAATTTTTTATTCTTGATGGGTTGTTGTTTGGAGTTGGATGTGTTACTCTCGGTTAGTTATTGTTGAGTTTGTTAAAGTTGTCAACGTGGGGAAGATCTTATGCATACATTGAACGAATCTGAGGTCTTTTAGATAATTCATTTTAATTTTTGATCTTGATGTTGTATGTATGGGAGTTGGATGTATTATTCTCGTATGACTGGTCTAGTTATTGTTGAGTGCTCTGTATTAAGTTGTCAAGAAAACTGTGAGATAGGTGGGTAATTGCATAGGGTAGTGAGTATTTATGGCATGTATTTGGTTGTCATTTGCTGTGATAGTGTAGAAAATTTGATTACTATCATTTCTTAACGTACTGGCACAAATGTAGGATATTCTTATAAGAGAGTATCTATAGTATTTTGGACAAAATATAAGTTGAAGCTGTTAATTCGTAAACACATAATTGAAGGTATTTATTTTCCTTTAATGTAATAACTTTCATAGGGTCTGTATTATTAGGTGTGGTGAGCAATACAAACATGTATAGATGGAGATCAGAAAAATATGCGAAACTGATGACACGAATACGAAATCACAGAAAACAATCGATACGACCGAACTAATAACCGAACCGAATTATGCAAAACGGGCGAATCTAATCAGAACACTGAACTAACGAATTTCGTTTCTCGTGTAGGATATGTCGGTTTATAATGACAGTCTTGTACTAAACAAACCGAATAGATTATACCCGATTAGCGTTATATAAACTATATATATTTGTTTATTATACTTTATATATAAAAAAAGGATCAATAAAATTTTATCAGAGTAAACTGCATAAAAGCATCCCATGGGTTATTGTAACTCTTTTGCACTAATCATGCCGAAGGCGCGGATACTATTGACAATACATCATTATCCCGTAGAGGCCCTGAAACTGTTTCGGCAAAAATCATCCTCTCCGCGCTAGCGAATAATAGAGGCGATAAAATTATGTCATTAAAACACACAATGAGATGATTTGTGGGGCCAAATCTGTTTAAACCAAGGGATACTTTTGCGGTTTTTTGAACAAAAAAAACTAATATTCACAATTATAATTAATTTCTTACTTTTTTAATTAAAGTAATCCATTCAATTAGACTAATAATAGAATTTAACAGACAAAAGTTAGGAAAGGCAGCGAAGATACTACCTTAGTGCATGTCCTCTTCTTGTCGTACAAAAGCAGATATTGAATTATTATTTATTATTACTTATATTATTATTATTATTTAAATTATCAACATTCTATTATATTTATATTGTAATTTACTTATTTGATTGATTATATATTATTATAAATCTAACTTTAAGTAGAAATTATAACCTAATTTATAAACAAATTATTGCGAAAACCGAGATATTATCTAGGCCGCCTGAAACACCACTGATGTGAGTGTTACATCTGAACTCGCGTAGACTTTTCACGCTAGACACAAACCAGATGGTTAGCATTGATCGCGGCATCAACGTAAATGGTGTAGACGCCGGAACAAAATCAACCTATAGCCATTTAGGGGGTTTGATTAGTTTGTAGCATCAAGCGTCGGAAGCCCTGGTCAGATAATACAACACACTCAATTGACGTGGCGGCATAGATGATATCTACGGCTTTCTAATAATTATTTTTAACAAAAAAAATAAGTAACATATACAAATAAAGTGATTTATAATTAATAATATATCAATAAAGGTATGTTTATAAAAAAATAATAAATAATAATAAATTATAAACACTTAGTTCTTTACTATGGATGATTAAAAAAGAGCGAAAATATAGAAGAAAACAAATTATCCCTGTAGGTTTTAAACATATGAGAGGGTAATTATTCATGACTTAAAACACACAAGGAAATGCAGTTGTTGACAGCCAGAACGTTATCATCACTGCTCGGGATAGATATAGTGTGCTCTAATAGTATTTATCGGTTATGCGATGTTGTAGTGCCCAAAAAGTACAAACCAACAGGTAGATTATTTTTTGCAGTTTCTTACTTCAATTTTGTATAGATGGATAATACAAAAATTAATATTTATACTTATTATAATATTATTACTATTATATATATATAAATATATGAAATCACTATAATTTAGTATATTTATATAAGATATCATATATAATACAAAAGATCAATAGAAAACTATTATCACTAATCTAATGAAAAACGACAGTTTTATGTTTGAAATAATTTTTTTTGGCCTAAATATACATTTGTATTATATTTTCTTTTTTTTATAAATTGGTGTAAATTCGGAAAGTAGATCTACCCCGAATAAGCTGAAACCAAACCTAAGGCATTCCAAGCCGAACCAGAAAGTCCAACACACAAAAATACCGATAAATGCCGTAATTTGAATCAGGACTTATTGCGGTCAGTTAGGGTTGCACGAACCTTAAAAAAGTTACCATATTACACCTCTTGAGATCAAAACCAATCCGAACTAAGCAGAATATACCCGATCATCCGTAACCGACTGTCAACACCCTCTAGCAGTTAATTCGACCAAATATTGAAAAACTACTCACATTAACTATATATAAACTCTATGATTGAGAGCATTACAATATGTACATTAGAGCTCGACAACCTGATCTTAAAAAAAACGTATGAGCTATTGAAATTGACTGCTATTAAGACGGATGTGTTTAAAGACTTTAATGTCTGTAAGTAGAACATTTGGGTCTAATTATTTATATCTTCTCAAAACAAAAAAATTTCTTTTTAAATAATATTTAAAATTGTACAACACTAATGTCCTTAGGTTTTTCGCTATTTGATGTAAACTGTTCGATTACAACAGCCCATTTGTGTGCAATTGACAAAGACTGTGAAGACTTTGAAGGCCCAATCCTAGCCCAGTTACAGCCAATCTCAGCCATTGTACACACAAAACCCACTTCATAACCTTATTGGGCTTGAAAAAGCCCAATAACCAAACACTATACCTTATTGGGCCTAAACACAAACCCAATGGGCCCAATAACAACCCAATGGCCCAAACACAAAACCCAAGCCCAACAAAAGCCCAAAATCCATTTTTATAAACTTTAGGGGCTAAATTGCCAAGTTTGAAAGTTGTTTTTATAAAGAAAAATAGAAAAATAAAACACAAGGGCCATTTTTGCAAATTCCCAAAAACTCTTTTATCCCTTTTAGTTAATAAACAGCAGGGACCAAATTTGCAATTTACCAAATCCTTTTATTCTTTTAAGTTATAAAACGGAGGGACCAAAAGTGACACTTTCTAAACTCTCTTTATAACTAAACTTGGGCTTAAAAAGAATGAAAAGAGTGAAAGAATTGAGGGACTGAAATTGCACCATCTCCATACATACCTTTTAAACCTGCTAACCATAACAGTACCCTCACCCATTTACCGCCAAAATCATACCACCCTCCCCCATGGTTTTCTAAGCCAAACCACCTCCCAAGTACCCCTCTACAGCTATCTCTCACCCTAAACCCACTTACCCTGTCCCTTATAACTTGCCACCCTGGCAATCTTTGCAAACCCGAGTCCTCCAATGGTTGAGATGAGTTGTAATGTGATCCAAAGGCTGGGAATTATGTGCTGAGCTTCTTACACACACAACTAACACAAACCAAGACCAAGGCACTTCCCAAGACTGCTATAAAAGAAAAGAGAACAAGCCGAAGTCAACACACCCTTTTACCCTATTTTTTTTAGTTTAATTTTAGTCAAAGTCTTTCTATTTTTACATTATTGTACTCAGTTATCTTTTTTAAAGTTTATGTTGTAAGTTTCTTGGTTTTTAATAAAAAGATAAGAATTTTCTTGATATTGCCATTGTCGAAATTTGAAGTCTAATTTAAGTTCTTTAAATCTGTTTAAATCATATAAGAATGTGTTAAAGGTTGTTAAAACATTACTAGTACTCACCTTTCTCAGCCTTCCATTTATTAAAAATCATAAAAAACGTTTTTTATAAAGAAAAAGTGTGTTAGACAACTTAAGCTGTTTAGACAGCTTAAGCATACATTTCTTGTGCTTATTTAGTCATAAAATAGCCTTTCCCAAGCCCCTTTGCTCTGTCATTTTAATATAACCAAGCAACAAGTAGTGTGCAAATGCCATTATTTCTTTGAAAACACCTAATTTCAAGCCACAAAACCAGCAGGTTTAAGCTTATCATATTAGCTCAAATTTTGGAAATAAGCTCACTTACCACCTTTTGACATCTGTCTTTGTTTGGTTTTAACTAAAAAGCTAAAATAAGCTTATTTTCATAAGCCCAAAAAGCCCTTAAGCCCACTGTTTACCCTCCCCTGGTGCTGAGCACCAAAACTAAGCCCCCTTTTCTAGCTTATTTTATATTAAGCTATAGGTTCTTAGTGCCTTTTAGCATAGCTTATAAGTAGTTCTTTTAGGTTCAGCAGCTTATTTCTATTAGATAGCTTATTTATATAGCTTAATATAGCCTTAAAGTTCACCTTTTTCTGTCTTTTTTATAAATAGTTAATATAGCTTATTACTTTTTCAGCTTAACTTAGGGCTTATTAGAGACCATAGCTTATCCATAGGGTACCCTTAGCCTAGTAACTTATCCCTTTATTGTTTTATAGCTTATTGTGCAGCTTAACCTCAAAAAGAAAAGAAAATAAGCCATAAGCTCTTATTAAGCCTGCAGTCCCCAAAACCTTAATTTTCTAGCTTATTTAGTGAGTTTTAGACCAAGTGCTTATTATGAAAATTGTTTCCCATAAGCCCCTCTTCAAGTTTGCTTTTATAAGTTTTGTCTAATAAGCTGTTTGGACCCACATTGATAATCGGGGTCCAACTCAGGGACCATTTGTGTAATTTTCGATTTTCTAGTTAACTTAGTTAGTACCTTTAGTTAGTAGACTGTTACTTCGTTAGTCCTTGTTGCTTTACTCTGTTAGTCCTCTAGTTTAACAGCTGTTACTCTTTTAGTTATTTATTTAATTAATTTAGGTTAAAATCTAATTAGTTTAATTACTTTTAATTTAATCAGTAAAATTTGGGCATTTTTATATTTTTAGAATTGTTAACTTTTTCTTTATTTTATTTTATTTTTTCAGAATTTTTATATTTTACCTCGTTTATTTACTATAAATTGTCATTTGTTACTATTTAAGGTATCCCAACATGCGTTATTCGTAGGGCTTGGATTTTAGGTACCATATTCTATATAAATTTAGGACTCCCCTTAGGACTAGTATCTTATTTATTTTCATTAGTTTTCCCAGGCTTATGCTTTGAGCTTAAGAAGAAGCCCAAAAGAAAAAGAAAATGAAGGGTCCATAACCTCAATGATAAGCCACTGTCCAAGGACTGCTAAAGCTTAAATTTCTTCTAGCTTATTTACTAAGATTCCCGGCAAAGCATAAGCTTATAACGAAAACTTGGTATATGTCCCTCATGTGATTAGCTTATTACTATAAAAGAACTATATAGAACAATGAGGTTAAAAGCCTGCCTCTTTATAACTTTGCCTTATTAGAAGGTTTTTTTTTGGCCAATTAAGACACTTTGGACAACACTGTTGGTTAAATATTCGGGATCCAAATCAAGGGACCATGTATGTGTAATTTTCTATTTTGACTGTTTTACCTAGTTAACAATTGTATATTTGTTTGGCCCTATGGTGTTTAGTTAGCCTGATTAGCCATTCCAACATCCAACCACAGCCATACTATGGTATACGTCAGCATCTCGTTATTGTCTTATACACACACATTACTTCACTAATACTGGTTAGAGTATTGCCTAAAAACAGCTTCTCAATAGGTGAATATCTACATTCTTTCACTAGGTTCAAGGACTATATTTATTTCTAAATTGTTACATTAAATATTCAAAAAAATATTCTAGGATATTTATGATATAATTAGTTCTAATTAGGCTATTTAAGATTAATTATAATCAGTCTAATTAAGACTCAATCTACTTTAAATTATTTTAGAAAAATGTAAAGGCGATTTTAGTTCTCTCTTTATTTTAATAAGTTTAAACACAGTTATTTTGCAAACAGCTAATGAGTTATAGTAACTACTTATTATTTTGTCTTTTTCTAATATACTTAGGTTTTTAATTAGGATTTAAAACTTTAAAAACATTCATTAAAAAAATCCAAATTAAAGTAAAAATATTTCATTTTTTTATAAAATTTTCTTGTCATTTAGTTCTAGGAAAAAATATACAATTTATATTGTAGGGCATATAAATTTCTTAAATTTTCATTTGGGAAGGGGAAGGACGGCACGTTTTAAAATAAAAAATAAAAAATTCCGGTGGCTAATTTATATATTACCGCTTTCTTCTTTTCTCCTCGTTTTACGCTTCAAAACGACCTCCGATGTTTAGTTCTAGAGTTTTTCTTATATTTTCTAAGTTAGTTAATTAGGATTTTAATTTTGTATTTTTATAATTAATTAGACATTTATTTCTATAATTTTTAGTATTTAGGGATCTCGCGATACATGATTCTGTTCCTCCATCTGTAATTTATAGTATAAATTAATAATTGATAAAATATAGGATTAAAATCGCTTATGAAGCTAATTTTGCTATGTGCCAACTATTTTACCGCAAATACTGAAAACCACGGGTACCTTTTCACCAATCTTATCTTAGTCCATTTTGTTTTAGAGCGTATTCCTAATAGAGATAATTAATATTACGTAAAAAGAAAAACTTAATTGTAATGGAGTTAGAATTATACTTGAGTTTTGGGTTATCAATTAATAAAGTAAAAGAACTTAACATACATGACTAAGGTAAGCTTTAACTAAGTCTGGTTTAAAAAAGCGTTGAAAAGCTTCTGAAAACTTAGTTATTGCTATGTTTTAAGTAAACTTAAAGTTTGGCTTGTCATAAATTTATACTTGAATTTAGATGAAAACAATTTCGTTAAGATAAGTCGTAGGAGGGGTTAATTGAGATAATATGTTTATCTAAAATTTTATGAAAACAGATCAGTCAATTGACTAGTGAATAACTAAATCAATTAAAAAACTACTAGATAAGGACTATTTTTCTTCTTTAAATTAAATCTTTACCTTCCCCTCTCGATTTCTACAATCCCACACCATTATATAGTCTATCCAATTTTAAAAGAAAGATACAACAGAAGCATCTGTAAGAATTAAGATGTATCGTTTGAACTCATCTTGTCTTATTAATTCCAAGTGTTTTTAACAACCTGGGGATACTTAACGATACCGGAGTATTAGCAATTAAGCTTGCAACATTGCACATTACCAGTTTAAAAACTTTAGGAGTGGGGGAGGGGGGGAGGGGGGGGGGGGAGGGTGGAAGGGGGAGGAGGCGAGGGAGAAGTAGAAGTGGGCGCGGGGGGGGGGGGGGGGTGGGGGGAGGGGGTGGGGGGGGGTTAGGGTTAGTGGGAGGCGGGGTTATGGAAGTTTTCATGTGGTATGGTGGTGAAGGGGGGTGATATTTCTGGAGGATGGGTTGAGGGTTTATAGGGTTTTTGCGTCTATGGTGTATCTTACAGTAATGGGTAAGTATATAAAAACATCTAATTAATCTCTCTTCACGTGGAAAAATAGCTATATAATACAATCGGAAAAACAAATTATGAGGAGTTCAGGTGAAACAGCTCCTTAGATACAACTATCCGAACAGAGGGGATACAAACTAGTAATCAATACGACTAGAGAAAATACTAAAAATTGAAAATCATCAACTGAAATGACGGGGAACATACTCATGACGTATCAAATATTGATGATCACAGGGATATCTGTAAACCGCTTAATATTTTTCTTTAAACTTCGAATTGGAATATTGAAAAACGTATACATTAACTATATCATAAACTCTATGATTGACATTTTAAATGGGTCATTATTGACCCGATATTAAAAAAACGTATGCTTTGAAATTGACTGCATTAAATGGGCTGTTAAAGACTTTTAAATGTGTACAGTGAACATTTTCTAATGGTTTTATATCTTTCTCAAACAAAAAAATGTTTTTTATTTAAAATTTTAAAACTTCTAATTTTAGAATTGGCTAAATGCTTTATAAAGTTTTGTTTGAGTTGAATTGACTAATCTTCTTTCTAATGCATCTGTCATGTTGTCAACATTAACGTGCTCGTTATTTGTTTTGACATTTTCTCATTAACTGCTCCGATAATGTCCAACATAATTCTAGAACTAAAAGCATTTTACTACGAGTAGTACTTACTTACTATACGTGTTTATTATTTACCTTAATTATGGTCAAATATGTGTTGAATACTTGGATAATACGTCTATTAGAACACTTTTCAAATCTAGTTAAGTGCAAAATCCACTTACTCCAAAAGAAAATTCTGAGAAGAATAGTATGTCTGTTTAGTCTGGCCTCCTCCTTTTGATTTTTAAAAACAGAAACATTAAATTAATAGAGTTGGGAGTTTTAGAAGTTTTTCAAAAAACACACATGTTTTGTAACATGGTACGGTAATTGAAGTGTAATGATTATAAAACAATATATATTAACCTTAATCTTGAGTGATCCAATTTCAACGACAAAGACACGATCCTTTTTTTTTAGGCTTATGATATATGTACCTCCTAAATCACCATTTGTACCCCTCCGGGTTTTTTCCCCTTTTTTTTTGTATTTTATTTTTTTTGTATTTTTATAATTTTGTGTATGTTATAAAACTGTGACACGGAAAAAACGGAACGAAAAATATAAAGTTTAACAGGTCAAAAGTATGAAACTGTCAAAAATTACGGAACAGAAACTGATAAAAAACTGCGTTGCACTGTAAAAAGAGGGGTACAAAATAAATCTTTTGTACCTTTTGGCCACTATTTATGAGCCGGGGGTACCAATAGGGTACCCTTTTTTTAACAGAATTATAACAGTGACAACAAAATCATTTTGTTTAATATTATAAGACGCACATTTCTCTGATTTGTAGTGATTAGAACCATTTGATAATATTTAATTGGTAATTAAAGATTTTTGTTTTGTACACGTGATTATTGTAATCGGCAAGCACGATTTTATGCGACATTAAAGAAATCTATAATACTAAAAGATTGAGCCCTTAAATTTTTTTGGGTTGTATCTTTAAGACTGAATGTAGTGGTGACCGCAGAGGACACCGCCACGTCAGCGTCAACTCAGCTTTCTCTCTCTTAGACCACACAGTGACCAAACACACGTAGTGGTGACCGCAGAGGACACCGAACAATTTTTTTTTTAAACATTACATTAATAAATAATTAAAACATTACAAATACAAATACTGAAATTAAAATACGGAAATTAAATTACGGAAATTAAAATACGAAATACAAATACTGAAATTAAAATACGGAAATACAAATACTGAAATTAAAATACGAAAACTAAAAACTAATAGTCTAAATTCCAACGCTCCTTGATTTTTTTCTTCAAAAACAACGCCGTAGATAATGCTTGCGTAGTTAATATGATGTATGATCTTGATAGGACAGTATTAACACTTGACACCCACCTTTGGTGCCTATCTCGGACTATTCTAAATATTCACAAAATTGACTAACTCTTAGGACGAATCCTTATTTTTCCATTGCAGTTCACAGAATTTGTTAGCTTTCTTTTGTCTTCGCACATTCTTCGTGTAAACGCACTCAGCTTACTTCCCTCAAAACCTGCGCTTTTTTGCATTTTTTGGACGGCTTCTCCGACTCTTCGCTTCGAAGAGGCTTTACACAAACTATTCTCTCCTCAATGGTCCAGGTCGGACTGAACTCTTTGTCATTCTTCGTGGTCAGGGTTTTGATCTTCTTCGTATATTTTCGTTTTGGTCTGCACTCTTGGGGCTCAATTTCTTCGACGGCTTGTGAGTCGTTTATCAACGGGTGGGATGGACCTTTCGTAATAGGTTAGGGTTGTATACGGCTTGAGAAACGGAGCCCCATAAAGGTTCGAAATTGTCATCGTCAAGATTAAAAGTCGGGATCGGAAGAGTTAGAAGATGGTTCTTAGGCTTGGCGGTGATGCTCGTTGTGGGACGATTAAATTTGATTTTGAGCTTGTGGGTATACCAAGGACGAATTAGGATTTGGTTGGAAGAAAGATATTGGATTCCGCCGACTGGTGAGTTAAAATGAACGGGTGGAGGATTGACCTGTTGTATCATAGAGTTTGGGTCTCTGGTTTTTGTGGACACGGTTTTGTTGACGGTCGGGATTTTGGTGAGTGTTTATTTTTGTTAGACATTGTTTGAGTTTTGTAGTTATAATATTGTTAGAAATTAGTTGTGGGATAAAATGAGTAGAAATATGGTTGAATTTTCATAGTGTAATTATGGTAGTAAAATTTTTTTTGGTTATACTATAAAACTAAACAGCTAGAAATTTTGAAATGGAAACAAAAACCATTTACTCGGTCTTGTGGGACGACCAATAAATGAAAAGTCTATGGGGCGGGGTACGCGTCTCGCCATTAGGTCATGGAGTGGGCATAGACAGATCCGCGAATTGACAATGGACACGTGTGTGTCGTCGGCCCTTAGATCGACCTTTGCTCATTACATTAGCCTTAATGATTTGTATTACCATTGTACAAACTCTGCTTGCTACTCAACCATGATCCTGTGGTTCAGACATTTCATTATGCTAGTTTCACCTTATTCATCTTCATTGAAGTGACCATAAACCTAAACTCAAAACCCTTCATCTCTTCATCCATTTGACAGGTTAGTTTCTTAAATAAATTTTTACCCCATCTCCAAGAATACAAATCGAGACTCTTTGAGAAGGAGAAGCACTTCATCTCTATCCATATCAAGAGAAACCATTTTAAAGATTGAAGATTGAAGATCTAATTCAGCCATGAATCAGTAAAATTGCGAATGTTGGATTTAACGCCTTAATTTTTTATACTCCATTTTAATGTTAATTTTTATTAATCTACCTATCCCGTGTACCTTTCTATACAAAAGTTTAGCTGGAATGCATCAAGAATCACATATGCAACCAATACAAACATGTAAGTCATTCCTAACCCGGTATTTCATGAAAACTTTGATTTTATCAACTTAGTTCTTGGTTTATGCTTATTTTTGTTTTTTGGTTGCTTAATCTTACACTACATGTTATGAATTAAGATATATTGGGAAAATACCTGAATTGCGTTACTAATATGTCTAGATTAAATAATTCATTCAAAAATGATTTAGTTTTATTTGTGTTGGTTTTCCTTCATTTAGATTTAATAAATTTTTAGCTTTTCAGATGTGATAATAAGCGGCGATTCAACTATTTTGAAGAGATCAGGGAGCTCTAAATTTCTTTTAAACAAGGTGATAAAGTTTCAATTAATAAGTTAGTTGTATCTAATGGCAAATTTGTTAATTTAGTAGTCTTCCGTTTGCTGTTCTTCTATAATGTACATATCTTTCGTCTTCAAAATAGCGCTTATGATTGAATTTCTTCGACTGCGGTTTCAGCCCTGTGGTCTGGGATTTCGCTTAAATACGATGACTTATCGTAATAGCAGGGCTAGACTGGAGCACGAGTACCATAAGCTCCAGTTGTGCGAAAAAGAAGTGAATGTCTAAGCAGAAATTACTAATATGGGTAATGACCATTTTTTTAAAGGTGCACAATTTTTCAGATTAACAATCCAATCAAGGCACTTTGGGCACGAGATATTGCTTTTATGTGATAGCCAAGAATGTGATAAATCCTCTTCTCTACTATCTACCTTAGAAATTTGACACCAACTGTAGACACATCAAGTTTATCAACATATAAATGCTACTATAACAAATTGAGACACTGATGGTTTCTAAGTTGTATTTCAGTTTCTAAGCCTTGTTTTGTTATATTTATAAAAAATTCAATGCTTTCCTTGAATATCAGGTGGACGGGTGATAATGGCGGCGGCGCTAACATGCTGTTTTAATAAAAGTGAGCTTTGGGAGACCTTTAACACACTTGACATGTTAACAAGCTTGCCGCGTAGGTTCAAAATCGGCAGGTTGGACTAGAGACCTTTAACCCATATATCAAGAGCAAAGGGGAATTGCTGCAAGCACATTCAACACGTCTTCTATTGCTAAACCTGAAAAATCCGACTCTGATGAACTTCCAAAAGGAATTTACAAAAGGAAAAAATTAATGAGGATTAATCTGAAGATAAGGTATATTTCAACCGAAGTCCCAAGTTATATCACTATTTTTTAGTCCTTCATATAGCAATATATTAAGTTAAAACATCTTTTTTTTAGTTGTAAATCAGTTAATCGAGGTTATTATTGTCAACTCGGTTAAGAACATGAGAAATTGTATATTCTAGTGTTTCCGTGGGTGGTCTCGAATATTGGACAACACAAAACAGAGTATACATCATTTAGTTTAATGAGTTAGTATTGTTTTGTTAGCGTTTTAGCTCTCCTTAGTTTTTTCCATCGTGTGTTTGATTGCGAGACAACTCTTCTGACCCCACTATAAGAATTTAGACTTTTTGACCCATTGCAATATGCAGGCCATCTATTTCAGATTTCTGTATCAGAATGATGGCGTTGCTTTTTTATGTGTTGTTGAATCCTACCATTTAACATGAGTGGCACTGATTCGACGGTAAAAAAGTGTCCAATGACAGTGATTAAGGAGGTTGTCACCTGGGCGTAATCTCGGCGAGATCTCGCGCGGAGATCTGTCGAGATCTCGGATCTCGCCTGAAAATAAATCTCGGATCAAAATTCGGATCAAAATCTCCCGCGCAAATCGATATTCTCGGCGAAATTAAGGTGCTAGGAACGTGAGCGAGATTTGGTCTCTGGCAGTGATTTTGATCTTTAAGAATCTCGTTTTTTGGTGAATTCTTTTTTTTCCAGCACACTTCTTTTATGTTTATTAATATATATATTTATATATATTTATATAAGATTCTAATAATAAAGAACCTGAGATCTCACAGAGATCTCACCGCGATAGTACCGATATTTCAAATCTCGGTCCTTGAACGATATTCGAAATCTGACCGAGATAACTGCATAGGTTGTAACACGTGTCCGGATATACTTGTTTTAGGAGTGACTATCAAGATTTTCTTAGAGACTTGACAAGGCAATTCATTCAGCATCTGGCTTCCAGAGTTGATACTTACATGGCATCAATAATACAGGTATGAATTTATAGTTAAAAGGAATAGTTAAAATAGACATTAATCATCTACTGTATCTACCAAAGCTAAGTTATCTTCACGTTTTTGTGGGCTTTAGATGCTCCTTGGCCTAATTTAGAATGCTTGATAATATATTAGTTGTCATGTCTCAACTCTCATCACTAGGTTTATAATATGTTCATGTCCCTTTTATTAAATAGATTTGTTACTGATGTATGCATTACAGAGCATGAAAAACGGCAACATCACAAGAAACATGTGAGATACATTCGTTTAACTCCACACCACAAAACTGATTTTACATACATTCATATAGGTGATTCCAACTACGTAACACAGATCCCTTGGTATTTTAGACAACACACTTGCTAATAATAAAAAATAAAATTACATCTAAAAACATTAACTGTCTTAAATGTGTAGACTTATAACATCCCTACAATTTCATGCCGTAATTTAGAATGTTATTTTTAGTTATTACTAATAATAATAGAAACTATCAAACATTATAGAAAATCGTTAAACAATATTCGAAAAAAACATAAAATCAAGAGTAAACTGCAAAAATCATCCCTGTCGTTTGTACTTTTTGGCACTAATCATCCCTAACCGATACTATTGACACTAATCATCCCCGAGTGATGAAACGTTCTGCAAAAATCATCCTTGTGTGTTTTAAATGACATAATTACCCTCCATATGTTTAAACCACATGGATGATTTTTGCAATTTACTAAAAAAACTAATGTTACAATTATTATTATTTTTTTTTTTATTTTTTTATAAACATCACTTCATTATTATTATTATTATTATTATTATTATTATTATTATTATTATTATTATTATTATTATTATCACTTTATTTGTAATTTACTTATTTTATTTTACAAAAAATTATTAGGAAGCCGAGATATCATCTAGGCCCCCACTCCTTGATGTGTGTGTTTATCTGACTGGAGCTTCGCCTTTGACACAAACCAGGATAGCTGATTTTGTTACCACCGCCTCATCTAAACAGACGTTTACGTTTTTGCCGCAACAATCATCCCCCATGTTTGTGTCAAGGCGAGAGGTACACCGATAAACACACACATCAAGGAGTGGGGGCCTAGATAATATCTCGGCTTCCCAATAATTTTTTATAAATCCCTTAAATTTCTAATAAAGTGATTTATAATAAATAAATAAATAATAATAATAATAATAATAATAAAATAAGTAAATTACAATTAAATATAATAGAATTAAATAAATATAATAATAATAATAATAATAATAATAATAATATCGTCTTTGACGCAAAAGAGTGAAGGCCCAGATAGTATCTCCGCTCCCCTCTAATTTGTTGTAAATTCTATTATTATAATGAAGTGATGATTTAATTAATAAAAAGTAAAAAATAATTATAATTGTGAATATAAGTTTTTTTTGTAAAACTGCAAAAATCATCTTTTGGTTTAAACATATTTTGGCAAAAATCATTCTTGTGTGTTTTAAATGACATAATTACCCTCCATAATTCGTGGTGAGGGATGATTTTATTAGAGGATATATGTTAGTGTTGGTCAAAGTAATTAATGTTAGTCAAAGTTGTTAGTCAAAGTAATTAATGTTAGTCAAAGTTGTTAGTCAACGTTATTTATGTAATAGGCCCAAGCCCGGTTTGTGGGTTTAGGGTATTAGGGTTTTCACCATTATAAATAATGGTCATTAATAAAATTATACCTACGGGGTTTTCATCATCTAACATGGTATCAGAGACCATACCCTAAAAACACCGATCCCTAAAAACACCATCCTTAAACTGTAAATTATTTTTTATTCTTTCTCCGCTGTGTAGTTCTCATCATCTATATAATTGGTTTTAGTCCACTATCCACATCAAACCCTAATAACCATCACTCCTTCATCCCGGACCTTCATTCACACACAAAAACTTTGATCCATCAACAATCATTAAAATCAATGGCTTCAACAACCGAACACAAAGGAGCAGTTGAGGATGAAGACACGGGAGCACACATCGCTCCGATTGTTAAGCTTGACGAAGTTGCTGTTACTACTGGTGACGAAGATGACGACGATCCTCTTTTTGATCCAAAGGCGAAACTTTATCGATTTGATAAAGATGGAACCAGTGGAAGCAACTAGGGGTTGGATCTGTTAACATGAAGATAAAAAGGTTGACTGAGTTGGAAGTTGTTTTGACATATGTTTTATTTTATTTTACTTTTAAGCATATATTACTATTTAAGCATTAAAAAAAATTATTTTTTGTTGAATCCAGGGTATTAATTCCCGAGACGACTTTTGTTGGTGTCGAATCTAGGGTTTTTATTCCCGAGACGACTTTTGTAGGTGTCGAATCTATGGTTCTTATTCCCGAGACGACTTTTGTTGGTGTCGAATCTAGGGTTCTTATTCCTGAGACGACTGTTTGGGATACTTTGGTTTATCCTTCGGATACTTTGGTTATCCGTAAACAAAAATTAGAATAGGGGATACTTTGGGTTATCCCGTTTTATTTTGGTTTATTGTTTTATTTTGCTTTCTTAATTTTCTTTTTCAGTCCGAGCTTTCGCGATTTCGCCGCTCGGACTGCGGGGGAGTATTAGAGGATACATGTTAGTGTTAGTCAAAGTTGTTAGTCAAAGTAATTAATGTTAGTCAAAGTAATTAATGTTAGTCAAAGTTGTTAGTCAAAGTTATTTATGTAATAGGCCCAAGCCCGGTTTGTGGGTTTAGGATATTAGGGTTTTCACCATTATAAATAATGGTCATTAATAAAATTATGCCTACGGGGTTTTCATCATCTAACAGATTTTTGCCGAACATTTCAGCGCTCAGGGATGATTATTGCCAATAGTATCGGTTAGGGATGATTAGTGCCAAAAAGTACAAACCACATGGACGATTTTTGCAGTTTACTCTAAAATCAAAAATCATTAAACAACAATTACCTCCGAGCTCACTACTTTGCGCGATACCATACTCGCGTAGGTTTAACGTGACAATAATTGTAATACAGTTAGAGATATGAAAATGCAACCGATAGTGTGCCGATTTGCAGTGGCTGTCTATGTTGAATTTATGATTTTAAAAAAAAAGAAAGTGTAAAAGTATGACTATTTATTGACTTCCTGAAACGACCTAAAAGAACATATTCACCCCTAAAGTTGTTACACATGTTCTCGAAACAGTATTGTGATCAAAGAAAATAATTTTGTAGGTTATAATAATCTCCCTACAACTAAATTTATCTTAAATATAATATGATATATTGAAATGATAAAGAAAAATAATAACCAAAAGATCGAATTAAATTTTGTGAAGTAAATGAATAGTATTAAACTCTATTCGAGAAATATCATCATTTTCCAGAGAAAAATCATATACAAAGCAAAGTTGAAGACCGATTATAGATGGTGATCAATCCCCTAAGAAGTAGATACGAGAAGTGATGGATAAGGCCCTTGAGCGGGCAAGACTCCAAGAATACTAGAGAGAGACTATAAGACTTTTCTTTTTATTCATTCTTTATATCCTATGGAAAGGAAAATACAATAATATATAGAGTGAAAATAAAATGTTAAACTAACTAGTGGTTTTAAAACTACCGACTAACATAAACTTGATCCTTTAGAAAGCATGCACTCCTCCACGCAAATAGAGCCACGTCTATGAAAGTAGATGACTAATTCTTCTCCTCCATATTAAGCTTATTGCACTCATATGGAAATGGCCTTGTACGTGTAGTAACCGGACTCGTATCAGAATCCTTCAAGATGCTTTAAAAAACTTGTACTTCTTTTGTCGTAAAATAATAACATCTCCGATTAAAGCAGTGGCGGAACCAGGAAATTGAATTTTAGGGGCAATTTGTTTTTTGACAATAGCAACAAAATACGGCGAAAAACTAGGATAAAAATTAAGATCGGAATAAAAAATCGAATATTGTCACTTAAAAATGAAGGATTAAGGTTTTAGAATGTTAAATGTTGGACTTTACTGTGTGAGTATGGAGAAATTTGAGTTTTAAGTGGAGGACATTTTAAAAAAGGCTCAAAATTAATGAAAAAAATACATTATAATTTCATCTTTTTGGTCTAGCCAAGGAAGGCACCACCCCCCAAACCCCAAACATGGATCTGCCCCTGGATGAAAGGTTTATATAATTTCATGTCATATACTTTTAAATTTCTCACTTTATAAACCTATTATCACTATGTTTAAACTTGTTAAAACTTTATAATTTAATGAGGTATTAAATAGGTTACATGTATTAAGTTGTAATGAAAAAGTCTATTATTTTAGATCTATTTCATTTCATGTCATCATAAACCTAATCTCATTACTATAGTGACTCAATTTATAAACCTCTTTAAATTTTATAAACATTTTCATGAACCTCTCATAGTGAATGTCTTAATGGTTCATTTTTTAAAAACACCTACAAAACCCTAATCTGCCGTTCTCCTCTTTTTTCAGATCTCAGCCTCCTTTTATGATTATCTTTGGGGGGAGGGGGCTTCACGATGGGACGATCATCACACAACACCGACGCTAATGGATGGACCTGGATCTTTCGAAAAAACATAGACAACATCTCTAAACCTATTGGCAATTCGTTTCAAAAAGATCTGGAAAAGGTAGCAACCACTTTTTTTGTCACTAACTTTTCTAAATCGATCAACGCTAAAGAATTATGGAACACCTTCGTGCCTTTTGGTCGCTTGGATGACTCTTTCATCGCAAACAAAGATCAAAATGAGGTAAACGTTTTGACTTTATTCGTTTCTTGGGGGTGCGTGATATTTCTAAATTTCTACAGTCATTATTTAATATTTGGATTGGGAGCTTCCACCTGTTTGTTACAGTAGCCAAATACCAAAGGCAAAATTCGGTTGATTCTAACAAACCGAATTTGTTACATCAGAATCATTTTCCTAAAACCACTACGCCCGCCTTCACCGATAAGCCTAAGGGGAAACCATCATTCTCGTCTGTAGTCCATGTTATATCTCGACATGTGATTCACCCAACATTCGATCCATCTCTCTCAAGGACCAAGACCTTGTAAGTATTGATGATTCTTCTAGGGTTTTATTGGTCAAACTAAAGGAAGTGGATTCTATGAGTAACATGTTCCAGATATGTCGAAACGAGGGCTTCGAGAACTTAAAAATCCATCACGTAGGCGGCTTGTGGATTTGAATTTTGTTCCCATCATCAACTTCTCGCACATCATTTCAAGACAACGAATGCATGAAAAGTTTTCTTCTGCCTTCAAAACCGTATCACCCTCTTTTAGGGTTGATGAACGCTTGATATGGATTGAAATTAATGGCCTTCCATTATGTGCATGGGGATCTGCTGCATTTAAAAAGGTTTCTAGTATCTTTGGAAAATTTATGTTTTTTTAAACTGAACAATCGTAGACTATCTGTATGGGTAGAGTTTGTGTTGCCACAATATCTCATCAGTTGGTTTCAGAAAAAATTTATGTTGAAATTCGTGGGGAGATGTTGGATGTTCAGGTTTAAGAAATAATACATGGAACATTAATATCATCGATGACTCTCTAGAATCGCAGTCCGTGGAAGACAAAAATGATTAAAAAATGACAGAAACTCTCGTGGATGTGAAGTCAGTTGATGACTTAGATGATCTCTTAAATGACTTAAATGAAAAGAATGGGCAAAAAGAAGTGTATTCAGATGATAACAATGAGCTCACCAATGACAAGATTGACAATCAGAATATGGAAGATTCAAAAAACGCCCAACATCAATCTCCTAAGGATACTATCTCGCATGATTTTAGCCGTCCTCCAGGTTTTGAAGACTAAAAGAAAGAGATATCATCCACCAGCAATTGTTCCCCCTCCTTTGCTAAATTCAGTGAGAAAGATATCAAAATTTTTTCCCTTATCAATAAGATGACTAGAATCATTGAAGTTGGAGATTCTC
>BQNB010087308.1:0-25101 GCA_026074375.1 Tanacetum coccineum
CACTAGGGTTTTCTATTATTTTCCAAGCCTCATCAAAACTTCACATCTCTTTTTTTCTTCTCTCTAGCTCACGACACACACACACCTAATTAGGGTTTCCATATATTTGATTTTTAGCAAGATCCAAGTATACAAGGTTCATTTCTAAGAACATCTAAGGTGGTTTTAAGTATTGGTTCTTTGATTCAAAGGTTTTTCTTCAAGATCTAAAGTTAGGGTTTCAAGATTTGTTGTTAGGTTTTATAGATCTAGTATTTTAGGGTAGAGATCTTGTGATTTCTCTACTTGTTCTTCATTCTTGTAAGTGTCATAAATCTTTTCTTGTGGTTTACTTATGTTCTTTCATATATGTTTAAGATCCATACATCCATATGTTGTGTTTATATTTTATAAGACTATAAAACAAGATTTCATAAATAATGATGCTACTTTATTTCACTAGTTATATTATGTTCTTGGTGAGATGAGAGCTGAATGAGAGTTGCAACAATATAAATGAAGGTATTAGGTTAGTCTTAGGTGTGGTTTTGTTGTGGATTAGTTGTGAATGGAGATTAGGCTAGATTAGGCACTATTGTGAAGTTTGGGTGGATTTTGGTTGCGTTTTTAACAAAAAATGCTTGCTGATCCAAAATTGTTTTGGGGTTTTGGTTAAAAGTAGTTTTTGGAGAGCTCGTTTCGAATAGATAGTTTTTCATATATCGCACATTAAATTTGGACCTAAAATGGCCAAGTTATGGCCAAATGAAACTTGAAACATTTTTCGACAAAACTGAATGAATAGTTGCTGATGTGAATAGTAAAATGGGTTTTCGAACACTTTCTGACATTTTTGGACTTTCTAAACACTAGTGAATCATATAGTAACGCACACCTATTGATTAGTATCGTTTAAAGACGTCGTTAACATATTTTAAGAAAAGTGGTAAAGTTACTAAAAGTAGTAAGTTTGGTAAAAAATTAACGTAACGGACTTAGAAGTTAAGTGATTAAGGTTAGTTAGTGCATTTTGAAAATATAAAAACTTAATAAATATAGGGGACAATATTAACGTCTTGAAACTAAAAACTTTCCTAAAATAGAAACTTACTAAAAATAGTAATTTTTGGTTAAACGCCGAAACTTAACGAAAAACTATATGATTTTATTTCGTCATGATTTGATAATCAAACTAAAGCAAACACACATGGATGTCTTTTGGTGATGAACATATTGTGCAATTCTTGGCATACTTTCCGTGTTTCTGAGACGCGTTATTATTCTAGGTCGCGGCTAGATTTCTATATCATCTTTTACTTGCGTGATTATCATTTGCTCATCTAGCTAAGGTGAGTTCATAGCCCCACGTTTTACTACTTTTACTTTACTATTTTGGGGTGAGAAACATTGCTTGTTTTTAAACTATGGACACAGTTACTTTACGTTTCCTTTTCCTGATTACGTGTTGCCTAAGTAGCGAATAGACCATTAATGCCCGAACTATCATGAACCGTTAATTTCTTGACCGACTGACTGGTTAAGTAAGCGTGAGTGTTATAAATAGATCTATTTGGGACTAATTATCCCTATCCGGGTGAGTAGCGCTCACTACCCACGGGGCTCCCGATAAACGGATATATACCATGTCGGATTTTCAATAGGTGATCTTGGTCGGATACCTTTAGGGCGAGTAATTCTATTTGGCATATAATATGCTTCCTTTTAAATTGAGCTTCGGTGTCATGAGCTTAGCGCAAACGTAAATTTCTTTTTATGTGAAGTTGTATCTCCTATAACTGTCACGTGCGTACTGTGAACTTGTGGTCCACTTTTAATATTAAATGCAAACCTATGAATTCACCAACTTTATGTTGACGTTTTAGCATGTTTTTCTCAGGTGCTTAGCTGTGGATGTCTTTGCTTGCTTTATGGTGTAGCCTTGCATTGGACCAAGAATAATTAAAAAGAAATTTAATTATAAAAAAGATTTTCAAGAATTATTATTATCTATGTTAACATCGTTGTCAAACTTTAAAACCTTTTATTCGCTTCCGCATATTATCTTTGGGCCTATGTAAAACTTTAACTATTTTAATTAATGCAACGATGTTGGATTTTTAAAACGTACCCTTAGAGGTCGTTCTTTGTATCTTGTGTGATGTATATTATGACGTCACGCCCCCGGACACGTGTTTCTGACTAGGCCCCGTTTGGGGGTGTGACAAGACGTTTAATAAAATGTCACATTCGATTTAAATAAATCAGAGTAAATTCAGGTCCCAATAATTTCTTTTTAACAAAAGTTACAAGAGTTCAAACATGTCTCATTTGTATATTTAAAGAAAAATGGTTGTCGGATTTGAAGAAAAAACCGAGTCTTTAAAGTTTTGATATCCGCATGGCTCGAATGCTCGCAATGCTCAACTAGCAAAATAATAACCTGAGAAAATACATGCAAAAACGTCAACAATAATGTTGGTGAATTCATAGTTTTAAGTAAAAGCAGTATTGAAATAATTCAAGTAATATTTCAGTAAGAAAGTAACGTTACCATATCAAAGTTAATTTCTGAAATCCATAGTGATTTTAGTAATCAGGTAATGTTCAGTAGTGGAACACAAGATTTAAGTAATGTAGACAAGAGAAACAAATTCACCAAGTCTAAAAGAAATATATATTATTGCACTAAGCTCATGACCCCGAAACCTTAACAAGTTTGTGCCCCAAATAATATAGGATGCTTGCTCACAACCTAACTGTCCTCCCAATGTTAAATGCACCAAGGTCAACTTGTGACCAGAAATTTAAGGTGGGGATTGTTAATCCCGATAGATCTATCCATAACATTCGCGCTTACTACATTAGCAATTAACGGTTCATGATAAGTAGGGACTTAAATGGCAATAAGGTAACTTATGCAATAATATTCAGGCATTAATCTGGATAGCATACAATTTAAAAGAACTTGTGTCTAAGGATAACAAAAATGTGTTTCAAAAGTCCGTTATCATATATAGAAATTCAAATCTCAAATGATGTAGTAAAACAAATCAAGCTTAATCAGTTCAAAGGAATCAACCATGTATCACAAATGTTTTAAAGTCATGTATTACGCAAGTAAAAACTTTTGAAAAAGATAGTCACGTAACGTTTAAGTTTAATAGAAAATCAGTAAGTTTATTTAGTACAACGACATGTCTTCTCACCCCGAAACAGATTATGAACCATTAAAAGAGAAAGGCGAGGCGAAGACTCACCTTAAGCAAAGAATCGGATAGAGAATCACAATGATGAACAACGATTACCAACGAAGCGAACATCATTGATCAACAATAAGAAACGAAGTCGAAAGATCCGAACCGCGACCTAAAATAATGGAGCGCGTATAAGAGTATATATTTATAAGAAAAATGCATAAAATGCATAAATATGTAAAATATATATATATTCTGACATATATGAAATGTTATATCGTAGAATCCATGAGTACGCGAAACTTACTTATTTATACCCACTAAAATGATCCACCTTAAGTTTAACTACATTTTAACCCATTCCGACTAATATGTAAATTTTAATGAAAATTACCCATTTTGACCCATTATAAAGATTAAGACATCTAGACGCGAACAAAAGCGAAAGACTAACTTATTTGTTGTAATTTCAGCTTTAGTTAATATATTTTACGCCTAATCATTCTCCATAACGCTAATTGACCATTAAAAGAATTTCGCCAAGTTTGACTTTTTGTTATATATTTTTCCTTAAATCTAACCCGTCCAAAACGACGTTTCAGACAACTTTTATCACATTTTTGTTATATATTTTATCACATTTTCACGACTCACGACTCAGACTCTAAAGCAATTTGATGTAAAATGACGTTTCAGACAACTTTTTAGTTTTAGCCGAGACCCGAAACCCAACAAAAAATGACCAAAATGCCCCTGCAAGTTTCTGCAGAAAATTAACTTCTTTTTAACAAAAACGCAGAATTTCTTTAAACAACTTTCATGTTTCGGCCGAAGGCCGAAACGAACCAAAAAAATGACGAAAATGCCTTTTTTTGAACCTGACAGCAACTAATATTTTCAATAGTGCAGAAATTTAGCGAAACATTTTCTAAACTTCTTTTGACCATAAAAACTTCGTTTTTGAGAGTTACGGGACGATCCACCTACCGAAACGTTCATAATAACAAGCTCTATCATATTTTTAATTAAAATTTAGTTTTGGAAATTTCGACTCACCCAAACACGACCTCTAATTTTCTGCCCTATACGAGTAACTTTAAACCCCTTTAAAACTCTAATTTCTCATACCACAAACATCGCCTACATACTTACACTATCCTAACACCATTACTAATCATCACAAATCAACCAAACACCTCAAAACGCAACATGCGCCACAATCTATGGATTCTTGATATAAAATTAAACATATGCATACATAATTAAAATCAATCAACATAAAGGGGGTAACAAAATACTTACAAACTCAATGCAATGCAAAGATAATTAAAACAATCAAACCCTTTTTGGTTTGATTATTGGCCGATCACCACAACACCCCAAAACAAAGCCCTAGTTTGATTTTTACTACTCCAAATCTTAATTTTGTTCACCAAACTTTGTCTACACAACCAATATTAAACTCTTGTTACTCTAATTACCCTCAATTAGATCAAAACCCTTCAAAATTAAAAATCAAGAAAAAATAAAAACTTGGGGAAATCTTATGCATGGTGGATTTTAATTGAAAAGAGTGATGGGGTTTAGTTTATAATTGATTTGGGATTGAATGGAAGTGGTTTAGGAATTGTTGATAAAGGTTTTTGGTGGTTCTTGTTGTGTTGTCGTCGAATAGTAAGTAGAATGGAACTGAGATTGTGTGTGTGTTTTTTTTACTAATAGATTTGGTGGGTTATATATGAGTTAAGTTTATAAAAATAAAAAGATAATAAGGGGGTGTTTGGTTTGTCACTTTGTAGGAGCTAATAAAACATAAGGAGTGTTTGGTTTTTAGTTTAGTAGGAGCTAATTAAAAGAAAAGGGGTGTTTGGTTTACATGTTATGTTTATAAATTATAATTTTATTTTTATTTTTCTAAAACATTTATACCACAATGACACTTAGTTAAAATATTAAAAATTGTAAAAACACTATTTTGACGCGGTTTCGGCCAAACGCGGATAAAAGTCAAAAAGTATTAAAATGAAAAATAAATAAGCTCTCGAAGCTAAAATATGAAATTATCGATTTCTCAAACGTTAAAACGAATAAATATCCTAAGCACGGCGCGAAAATAGCTAAAACGACGATTTTCTCCAAATTGGCTAACGAGTAAACACAAAATTTCCTTCAAAAGTACAAATTAGAACGGAATTGAGATTTAATATTAACCGTAAAATACGAGATGTTACAGCCTTCCCACCTTAAGGGAGCGCCGTGCCGGTGCTCAATTCGCCTTATACGCCGTTGGTTTGCGACGGTCGATACACATTAGGAAAAATCCATATAACAAATTACGAGTCGAAAGAAGTTTAAATAGCCATTTGTACAAACGCAATAATGATAGCGATTCGAAGAGTAAAGGCAATAATGATTCATACGGATATATTACTTGTTAGAAGAGACATACGCCATGTCGGATACACATTTAGAAACAATCAAATGAACAAATTACAAACCGAAAGAAGTCTAAAGACTCATTCGTATGAAGATAATAACGATAATGATTAGATGAACGAAGAAAATGAATTATTCGTACAAACGGATTACAAATCGAAAGAAAAATACACTTAAGCCCGCTCATTTACAAATCGTTATTTACATCCAAAGGCGTCCCAATCCATGTAAATAAGACTTAGAAATTTATGGTTCGGCGATTTATAATTTCTTTATTCAAATAAAGAGGCGTCCCAATTCATTTCAATAAGATAATTATAAGTTAGCCTACTTAAGCATTGTCACAACAAAACACGAGATCAAAAACAACGTTACGTTGAGAAGAATGAGTCTCCTTGGCGGCATGATTTTTCAAAATCATAAGAAGTAACGAGGAGAATAATGAGACGTTAGCCATTTGCGTTCCAAAGGTAAGTGCCAAAAGACGACACGATCCGAGGTGACAAGTTAAAGTCGTACTCCCATCAACTGGAAGACTTCAAAACGATGGATTACGAAACCACATACGTGATTCAAAAGCATAGGAAGAGTGTTCAAACTCGGAGTCGAATGGTAAAATAATCAGTGGAATTGACAAACTACACCGAATTTCAATATCATCACAAGGAAATAAAGTAAGGTCGTGTAAATGTACGAAGTTAGTCGTAAGAGATCAAAAAGAAAGTAGCCCATATGTATAGGTATCCTTATATAATACCAGTATCAATGCTCAAGGGAGTAAATGAGAAATCAGAAAGTACGCGATAATCGGAGTGATCAATAATTATATATCGGGCCGATATAAGGTAAATAGTAAGACGTCATAAGATAGACGTAAGAGGGCGAAATCATAGCCAAGTGTTAAATACTCATTATCCATGTAATAGTAGTAGAGATGCAAAAGAGAGCTCATAAGGGATCAGGAAGCATGCGCGCACGGATATCGGACAACGATGAAAGACTCTTAAAATTTTTTGAAAAACATTTATAGTCCAGGTTTTGAAAACGACCTAGTTCAGTATAACTTGAGCTCTGATACCACTCTGTAACACCCCTAAATTCACAACGCAGCGGAATACCACTTGGGGTGCTACATTTAAAAGTATTTGTACCGAAATCGAAGTAGTGATTCAATAAATCAAGAAATGTTCAGTAATGGACCACAAGACTTAAGTAGTGTAGACAAGAGAAACAAATTCACCAAGTCTAAATGAAATATATATTATTGCACTAAGCTCATGACACCGAACCTTAACATGCATTACGATCCAAACCAGGAATCCAGGTTTGTGCCCCAAAACAGATACAGATGCTGCCAAACATCCTACGAATTTTCTTCAAATGTTAAATACGTCAATGGTTATCTAGAAACCACAGCCCAGACAGGGATGGTCAATCCCTATAGATCTATCCATAACACTCACGTTTTCTACACTAGTAACTAACGGTTCATGATAAAAAGTGGACTTAATGGCAAAGGGTACTTAGGCAATAATATGATATGGAATAGCATACAATTGAAAAACACTTGTGTCCTATTTAAAAAATAATGTGTTCAAAACTCACGGTTTCATATATAGGTATTCAATGACCTCAAATCATGTAGTAAGCAAATCAAGCTTTAATAAAATATTCATGTAACGCTTAAGTAGTAGAAATCAATAAATTTATTTAGTAAAACGAGCATGTATTCTCACCCCAAAAACAGTTTATGAAAACCATTAAAAGAAAAAGGTGGGGCTATGAACTCACCGAGAAGCAATGAAGTATCGAACGAGAAATTCAACAAGGAGAGAACGGCGAAAACGCCTCACCCGCGACCTATAATAATGGTGCGCGTATAAGAATATATTTATAAGAAAAATGCATAAGTATGTAAAATATATATATTCTGACATATATGAAATTTTTATATCGTAGAATCAATGAGTGCGTCAAACTTACTTATTTATACCCACTAGAATGATCCGCCTTATGTTTAACTCCATTTTAACCCATTCCGACTAATATGTAATTTTAATGAAAATTACCCATTTTGATCCATTATAAAGATTAAGACATCTAGACGCGAACGAAATTGAAAGACTCACTTATTAGTCGCAAATTCAGTTTTAGTTAATATATTTTACGCCTAATCATTTGCTAAAACACTAATTGATTAATCTTAAAAATTTCGTCATGTTGACTTTTTTTTATTATAAATTTTCTTAAGTCTGACCCGTCCAAAACGACCCTCTAGATTAAGTTTTCAAGACTCGGACTCTAAAGCATTTTGATATAAAATAACATTTCAGACAACTTTTTAGTTTTAGCCGAGACCCGAAACCCAACAAAAAATGACCAAAATACCTTTATTTTTCTAACTAAAATGTAGTGTCTAATCCTAAGCTTTTCAACCCGTTAACACACGTTTTCAGCCTTAGTTATCCTCGCGAAAAGGTAAAACGGCATTTTAAACAATTTTTAGCTTTACCTGAGACCCAAAACTCGATAGAAAATGACGAAAATACCCTTTTCTCAAATCTGCAGCAACTCTATTTTTTTTGAAAATGTGTAGAATCTGTTTTTAAGTTTTTCGACCCAACATTAGGCATTTTTAAGACTAACAAGCCTCGCGAAAAAGTAAAACGACATTCCGGACAACTTTCGTGTATCTCCGAAAGGCCAAAACAGACTTGAAAGTGGTCAAAATGAGCGTTGAAATTTCTGCGCAGATTTTAAATAAGGGCAAGAGCTGAACTTGCATATATATATATATATATATATATATATATATATATTCTTTCAAACTTCAATCGGCCATAGAATCTTCGTTTTTAAGAGTTATGAGACGTGCGACCTACCGTTTTGAAGCTATGCATGTCCCCTAACATATTTTCAATCTCAAAATCAGTTTTACAAAGTTTAACCCGGCCGAATACGGCTCTCTAATTTTCTGCACTAAGTGGGTATTTTTAAACCCCATCAAAACTTCAATTTCACGCATCGCGAACATCGCCAATGCTCCTAAACTATCCTAACACTACCACTAAACATCTCAAACAATGATCCACCTCAAAAATTCAACATGCACTACGATCCATGGATTCTAAGTATAAAATTAAACACATGCATACATAATAAAAATTAATCAACACAAAAGGGTTTAAAACATACTTACAAACAATGGAGAATGCAAGAAAAAGATCAAACAAAAACCCCTCTTTGTTTTCCCTTGTTAGCCGAAACCTCAAACACACTCAATTCAACAAAACCATAACTTTTATTCCACCCAAAATCTTGCACAATCACTTGCAATTAAACCCTTATAGCTCCAATTGTACCCAAAATCAATTAAATCTTCAAAAAAACAAAATTCTTGAAAAAGCCTTGCATGTTGATTCTTCTTGTAAATAATGGTAGGGATTAATGTGGTATTGATGTAGGAAGGATGGGAAGTGTTTATTGAATTTTTTATTATGATTTGGTTGGTGTTGTTGTCTACTCGTCAAACTCAGAGAGAAGAAAGGGAGAGACAGAATTTTTTGTTTACTAAATTGACTGTGTGTGTGTTTTGTTGGTATTTAAAACAAAGTAACAAATAAAGGAGTGTTTGTTTTGAGGTTTAGTAGGAATTGGTAAAACATAAAGGGGTGTTTGGTTTTTAGTTTAGTAGGAGCACATAAATTGAATAAAGGGTGTTTGGTTTATATGTTATATTTATTTTATATTTTTATTTTTATTTTTGTAAAACATTTATACTGCAATATTTGATTCAAAACACTTAGTTAAAATATTAAAATGTGTTAAAATACTATATTTGACACGGTTTCGGCTAAAACGAGGGAAAAATCACGCAATATTAAAAATAGAATAATTAGACTCCTGGAATTAAAATCTAAAAATTTTAACTTCTTAAACGCTTAAACGGATATAAATATTAAGCATGGCTCACAAATAGCCGAAAACGACGATTTTCACCAGATCGGATAACTTAAATTGCAAAATTTTTATTCAAAGATGGAAATAGGAACGGATTCGAGATTTAATATTCATGGTAAAATACGAGATGTTATAAGCGACGCCGTCAATCTCGCACTTAAGGTGAAACGAGACCCGATCATAAAAAATCTGGATTTGAAGCCAACGATCGATGCCATGATGAGGGACTTTTTGGAGGAAGTCCTTGAAACGAGTCCATGCTTCAGATAGAGATTCTCTTTGATGTTGTTGGAAAATCAGGATATCATTGCAGATTTTTGCGGTCCTTCTTGGTGGAAATAATTGAGCGAGGAAACGAGTAGTAAGATCCTCCCATGTGGTGATGGATCCTGCTGGAAGACGTTCAAGCCAGTTGCTAGCTTGATCGCGAAGAGAAAATTGAAATAAACACAGGCGCGTTCTTTCTCTATTTTCACTGTCAAGGTCAAGTGAGTCCACAAGTTTTAAGAAATCCTTGAGGTGTTGATTTGGATCCTCGGACCAAAGTCCGTGGAATGAGCATCGGTTTTGCACCAACCAGATGGTGTCAGATCGAAGAGGTACCACGTTGTTCCCTACGGGGAGCTCAATGGTGTTCCTGTAGCCCTCATGGCTTGGTTTGGAGTAATCTCCAAGAGTACGGATAGGATTCGCGTCTCCCATGGTGGTTGACGAGAATGGATTACGAAACAATTAACACAAAGAAAAGATAGACTACAAGAAAGCTAATATACTGAATTAAAATCTCACTTGAAAGGATTCAAGCGAGTAGAACTAAGTTAAACTGTGATCGAAACCTAACTATTCCTCGGTAGCGGCACCAAAAACTTGATGTGAGGGTTGCGAAGACTTCACAGGAAGTTTTACAATCCCCTAGGCAGTGTTCCTAGTCGTTGCAGTGTAGTATAGGCAAGACTCGAGGGTTGTTATCGTTCTCTAGGGTAGGTTGGGAAGGCTTGATCACGGTCTAACAGAATTCTAGGGGTTGAGAGAAGATTATTTTAGTATTTTTATATTTTATAAAAGCAGGTAAATCTATGGTTTGAGAGGTTGGTTTGTTTAACCAATTACTAAACTAATTAATATCTAATCTACTGGTGATAACTTTTATGATGAGTAAATGTATTTACCTAATCATGCACTACTCCTCAGACTGCTTCTCCTAGATCCGTTGCTTTGTCACACTTCTGATGATCTGTGTAAGTATTTCCTAAGTCATGAACGAATTACACGAACCCGCTATCTATTTAATATTCTGTTAAGGCAACGCACAAGTAAGGTAGTATGAAGACTATTACAAGGCCCCTAAGAGTACATTAAATGCATGTGAAATAACTTAAGAGGGATCAAACATATAGTGGGTAAGGTAGTATAAAGACTGTTACCGATGGTATCCTTTCTACACTACTCGTGTTTCCCTAGACATATCAACAGCGATACAGACAAAGGCTGGTTTTCTAAAGCCTAACGCGCACATTCATCAACAAGAAGCAACATCAAAAGGATCTACAACCTAAGTTTCATGCAATCATAGATTAATACAAAGGAGGGTTTAGCCTCGCATGTTATAAATAAAGCAAGAAGATAAATTAATCAAACAACACATAGACATATTGAATGATTAAAGATAAATAACCTTACTTGATTAAAACATGGATTCAATGTAGTACAATAGGGTTTTGAGGCCTTAAAATGACCTATAAAGCTCCTAAAACGACTAGGGTTCGTCTCCCTATGGTTATACAAAATTATCCCAAAGTTACACACTAAAACCCTAAAAACGGATTTATATTTATAGAGATGTCGACGCGACGACGTCGCTTTGCAATCCTAACGCCGTCGCCACGTAGACGATTCTAGATCCTCTTTAAGTCGGCCACGTCTTGACACCGTCGCCATATTCCTAACGCTGTCACTAGATTGATCACGACGGCGTCACTTTATGCCTGCGACGCCGTCTCCAGCCACTGTTTGCATAATTCTTCATGAGATTTGGTGTAGGTCCGTAATCTTGTCCATTTCTTCTCCAAATAAGCCCAAGTCACGTGTATTTCCTCCAAAATCCATCCAAGTGCTAAAAACCTGAAAACAAACGATTAAGCACGTAATATGGGCATATTTGCATGATTTAGGGGGTTAAATAACCCCTAAATAGTGTATAAAATGACACCTCATCATTGACTCCCCCTGATGTTGCCATGCGTAAACCATCACATTATTCGAACATGCCGCATTGCAATATTATGAATGAGTTTCCTGAAAATTATCGTTGGGAGGGCTTTGGTGAAAACATCTGTTGAGTTGTTGCTAGATTGAACATATCTCATTTCGACTTGATTATTATTTATGAGATCTTGTGTATATGAGAAGAAGCTTAGTGGTATATGTTTTGTTATGTCACTTTTGATATAACCCTCTTTCATCTGCGAGGCATAAGCTGAATTATCTTCGCATATTAAAGTTGGATTTCAATCTTTCTCTAGTCTGTTAGAAGTCAAGATGAGATGTGTCGTAGATCTCAGCCATACACATTCTCTAAAAGCTTCATGTAATGCAATAACTTCGGCATGATTTGATGATGTTGCAACAAGTGTTTGTTTCTGGGAACGCCACGAGATTGCAGTACCTCCATTCAAAAATATGTATATTGTTTGGGATCTAGCTTTATGGGCTCTGACAAATAACCTGCATCTACATAACCAACCAATCCTTCTTTCGAATCGTTAGGATAAAATAAGCTTAAATCGACAGTTCCTCGAAGATATCAAAAAATGTGTTTGATTCTGTTCTAGTGCCTTTTTTGTGATGGGTGAACTAAACATTGCTAATAAATTAACTACAAAAGAAATGTCGGGCCTAGTATAGTTTGTTTGTTAGATTACATAATGGGCTCCCACTCCAATTGCACTTAAACGTGATTGAGAGGGGAGAGAAGGGGAGGAGGAGAGAGAGAGAGAGGGGAGGAGAGGATAGGATGAGGGCTTTACACGAGAGGGACGAGACGAGGGAGAAAGGAGAAAGAGAAAGGAGTAGGGGAGAGAGAGATGGGGGGAAGCAGAGAAGAGAGATGGCGCGGGAAGAGAGGGAGGAGGATGAGGAGAGTTGGAGCAGGAGAGAGAGAGAGAGCGAGAAATCTTTTTTCATTCACGCCTAATTTTCATTCATGGACAATTATATGATACAATGTCTAGAGTAAAAAGTAAAAAAAAGCTTGAAGGTATTAGTTTATGATAATGATGGTAAGCTTATGAGCAATGCAACTAATGTAGAAATAAAGAAGTCTTTCGTTATTTGTAATGTTACTACGATATTTGTGCTATTTAAATTTACTTGTGTGATGAGTCCATGAAGTGAAAATTTATGACATGTATTTTAATTTGTGAAAGTATTTACTTTATGTTGGAGTGTGCACTAGACTTTAAGTTTTTATTTTTTGGAACGACGGCTTTTATTAAAGACTAGCAAATGCTAGAAAAAAGATTACAAAGAAGCAATAATAACTAAAGGATTTTTTAACCAATCTACCCAACTAAACTTAAAATTAAAATTTCTAGATGAAATCCACAAAAAAATTGCGAAACAATAGAATCCCACGGCATCGCCTTCTAAGGAGGGGGACTAGAAAAGATCAAGCGATTACGAAAGCTCTAGATGGACCACAGAAGAGTCCCCCTACTCCTTCAAAAAACAAATGCGCCCTATTAGTAACATGCAGGGAATCAAGCCAAACATATCACTCCTAAATTTTAGCACACATCGGGATATCCAACTCCCACCAATTCGCCAATAAAGACCACAAATATTTTGTCATCCCACAGTTGAAGAAGGTATGATTAACCGTTTCAACATCACCATGACAAATAGGACAAAGAATCGAGCCAACATCAATACCTTTATGTCTAGATTTACTCTAAACGAAAGTTTGTTGAGATTCAACCCCCACATAAACACATTAACTTTAATAGGAATGCACATGTTCCAACGAGTAGCCACGATGTCCACATCTAAGGTGTGAGCATCAACCAAGGCACGCACTAACGCAACAGAATACCCAGCGAGAACATCAAGCGACCATTGCCAACAATCACACTGATCTAAAAGAGTAACATTTCCGAGAGCAGCTTGCAAGGCATCGAACTAGGGTGATTCAGTACCTCCTCTCGGGTATCGCCTAAGAACAGCACGCTAGTCAATAAGAGGAACCCGATTTGCTATGAAGCAATTTCTATCAATGTTAAGTAAATACACGCGAGGGAATTGTAATTTGAGAGGCAGATTTCCGCACCAAATATCATTCCCAAACCGAGTATACGACCCATTTTCAATCTTCCTGATACATAAGGAAAGAAGATCTATACCTTTCTGCTTGAGGTTAGTAATCGAAGACAAAATGGCTCCCCAAGTACTAAGGGTGGACCGACAAGAAGAAGTAAAAGTAATACCTCCACAAAGCCTATAAATATTCTGAATAACACGAGCTCAAAGATCAGAACAATTTTGACACTAAGAGTAAAAGTGTCTATGAATCTTTACATCATACGTATTTGTGCCTAAATGAAATGATTGCAGTTGACATAACTAACTACATATATAAATCGTACATTATCAGTAAACTTATGCTTGTGCAAACTATCTACAAATTATCTATTACGCATAATTTTTTACGGCTTAACTTCAATTGTTACCATCTATAAAGTTTTTTAGTTAACTTTAACTACCCCCTCTATCACAAAATTATTGTCTACTATTTTATTTCGGGTTGTCCCAAATTAATTGTTCACTTTCAAAAATAGATAGTGAATTTGGTTCGAGTTTACCATATTACCCTCACTTGAGGTTATTATCACAAAAATTAATGTGACAATCCACCATTTCAGGTCATTTTACGTCAATAAACTCAAAACTATTTACTTTGAACCTTTACGTGTTTACTTTTAATTATAACCGTTAAGTTAAATCGCGTAAACAGAAAATTAACATTTAACGTAAATCGGTATTAATCAAACATAAGTTTACGTCAATTATGTGTTATATAAATATTACGAAGATAATTTATAACTTTTCATATTCTATTTGCAAGTTTTACGTAAAACGCTTACGTTTCGCATTATGAGCTTTCATGCATACATGTAAACCATACCACCTTTACAAATACCCACAATACTTATACCTTATCAAAGATTATTTATTTCCCTCCCCCTCAAACTTATATAAACCGGCCCTATGTATATATATATACACAAAAATAATACCAAATCTATACTACACAAGATGTATACTAGCTAGATTAAATCACTTACCCACTCTTGCCAACTTTCTTACACTCCATCACCAAACCACACCCCCTCTCCTAACTCTTACACACGCCACCAAGACCACTCCCTCTTACTTCTTTTATTGATTGTGTTCTTTTGTCTACTAAATATCTTTTAGCTAGTTATATTACCGGGGTAATCCCCTTTACCCAAAAAATATCTTCTAGCTAGTTGGTTCATTCCTATATAAGAAACACTTCACACTTCACTCCTCATTCATTACCAAAACACAACACAATCTCTCTTTTCTCTCTTCCCGGGCCACGACACAAAAACAACCATATAGGGTTTCATTGTATTCCATTTTCTTGATATTTCTAGCATATAAGGGTATTCAAGGTTCATTTCTAAGGTGTTCTAAGGTGATTACAAGATTGAGTTTCAAGATTTAAGCAAGGGTTTACAAAAAAAAGTCAGGGTTTATAAGTTTTGGGTTATAATCAAAACCTAGGGTTTCATTTATGTTCATCATCTTTGTAAGCCTCTTCTAAACTACTCTTTTGATTCTTTATGAATCATGATTATACATTTTTTTAAAAACAAGCATCAAACATATGATTGTGTTATCATTTTTATAAACTTAACTAGTAGTTTCTAGTGATTAAAATGCATCATTTATGTTCTTGCAATATTATTGTATTTATAAAATTATTGAAAGTACACTAGTGATTTTATATGTTAGCTAGTGATATTAGTAAAAGTTGTATCTTGTGGGTGAAGGATTAATTTAGTCATGAGGTGGATTTGTTGTTCAAATAGTAGTGAACGGAGATAGGTTAGATTACGCCTTTGGGGAAGTTGTGGATTGTTATTTTGGCATTTCGGGAAGTTATATAGGCCGTCCCAAACCGCCCGTAGGTTAGGGGTTACTTAAAAATGTTTTGAGATGTTAAAACTTTAATATTATGATAGTAGATGTCGTTACAGAAATTTTGATATAAAGAACACTAAAATCGGGCTTAAATTGAGCAAGTTATGGTCAAATAAAGTTTGGGAACACTTTTCGGCAAAACTGTTTCGGGTACATTCTGAGCAGTTTCTAAATCGTGTGTTTTGACCCCTTTCGGGTCCGAATCGGCTAAAGTGTATAAAAGAAAACTTGTCCGGAATGATTTTTCGCTAAAATAAGGAAAATTTCTATTGTCATGAAAGTCAATAACGAAGGAGCTATACTCCGTAAAAGTTAGACTATTTTTCGGAAAATGTAATAAATTTTCTTCACACATTTTGGGCAAATATAGTTGCTGTTTGAAACTTATTTTTGGGTTTTCGAGCGTTTTCGGGTCCGTTTGGACTATAAAAACATTAGCAAATAATAGTGTATTACTTATAAATTATTAGAACGCGTTAGAAACATTATAAAAACGATATTAATTAAACGTTAGGGATTTACTAAAAATAGAAAGGTTATATTGACGTAAAGTATATATATTTGCGAAATCGCGTTTTGATTAACTAAAATATGAAACAATCATTTGCGGGTGATGTTGACTTTCTAAAAATTGTTTGTGCATCGTATCATTCTATTTTCGCTTGCATTATTCTAAATCAACCTATAATTAAATAGGTTGCGTGCCGGACTTTTTTTGACGACTTTTCTTTGTTGATTTTCCAAAAATTAATACTATTACTAGAAGTGAGTTTATAGCCCCGCTTTACTTGTTTATCACTATTTTACAAATCTCAGGGTGAGATACATGACTTGTTTTACATTTGGACGCAAGTACTATTTTAAACGATTACAGATTTGCCTAAGTAGCGTTAACCCATTATGCCCACTATCATGAACGGTTAATTACTTGGTGTAAGCGCGAGTGTTATAAATAGATCTATTTGGGATTGACATCCCCGTTCGGGTAAGTAGCGCTTACTAGTTTCGAAGGACCGAACTAACGAACATATACCATGTCGGACTTTAGATGTTGCGGGTTGAACATCTACATGGGCACATTCTTTGCATTAATTTTCACACATACATTGTTGTAGCTTCGGTGTCATGACCTTAGTGAAATCGTAATTACTTTTGTGATATTGTATGTGTTACATTATTACACACTTGAAATCTTGCGGTCTAATATTTATACTTACTTAAACCTATGAACTCACCAACTTTATGTTGACACTGTAAGCATGTATTTCTCAGGTCAGTAACTGCATGCTACATGGATAACGTTTTGGAGCATCATATTTGAGTCACATTTTGCGGTCGCATCTCACGAAAGAAACTGACCATGCGAATTTTAGCCCAATCAACCACTAAAATTTATTGCCAAAAAATAAGCGCCAAGCGTATTTCTTACGTTGACTCGCTCGTTGACCGCATATGCATCACACATACAGTGTTGTAGCTTCAGTGTCATGAGCTTAGTGAAATCGTAATTACATTTTGTGATATTGTATGTGTTACATTTATCATACACTTTGGAATCTTGCGGTCCAACATTTATACCTACGTAAACCTATGAGCTCACCAACTTTATGTTGACACTTTTAAGCATGTATTTCTTAGGTTAGTAACTGCATGCTATATGGATAGCATTCTGGAGCATCATATTTGAGTCGCGTTTTGTGGTTTCATTACACGAAAGATTTATTGCATTACTATTAATTTTTACGCATTTATATTAGTGAACTCTTGAAACATGGTACTTTTGTTAGACATTAAAATGAAATCAAACATTATCTTTTAAACAACTCATTTAGCGGGCGTTCTTTATGTATCTTGAGCTTATGTATTATGAAGTAACGCCCCCGGTTACCTTTCCGCTATCACATATTTTGGAGGTGTTACAGATTGGTATCAGAGTCAAGGTTATAGAGAACTAGGTTGCATATCTTACCTAGACTATAACCGTTTTTATAAACATTGAATCATATAAAACTTTTTCATGAGCATACACACTATTTGATTACATGATTTATATACGTGCTTACCTTCTCTTTCGTATATTTTTACACTTGTCTTATATATTATACTTATATAAACCCTTGGTTGTCACAGCAATCATGTCTTCATCTTCAGCCCACTTTACTATTAATTACACCTCTGATTCAGACGTTAGCGGACCATCATTTGGCATTCCTTTGGTAGATGTGTACGAGTACGAGTCTGATGCATCTGAGGCTGCTCCACAGTCTCTAGAGCACGCACCACTTTCACCAACTTATGCTCCTGAGTACGCTGCACCAGCTGATGACAACCTATAGCCAGCAGAGGCTCAGGCATTGCCAGCACCCGTATCACCCGCTCCACTATCACTTAAATATTCGGCAGACTCCGAGCCGATTGAGGATGACCCTCAAGAGGCCGAGGAGGAGTCCTTCGAGGAGGAGGAGGAGCACGGTTTTATAAAAGTTTCAAACTACATTCAGGTTTTTAAAAGGGGATTACGACGTAATCCTGAGTTTGGTTACGCCGTAATCATGTGGTTGTAAAATTTTGAAAGTTTTGACTTAAGTAAGGTTATGGAGTAACTCAGACAGAAGGTTACGCCCTATATACATCTGTTACGGCGTAACCAAAGTACGCCCAAACAGAAACCTTTTTTATACCACATGAAAACGAGTCGGGGAGACCTTGAATTCCATTTCCTTGCTGCGAGAACCTACAAATAAAAGTGAGAAACATACAAACCAACTAATATGCGAAAAACTAAAATGAATTTAATTAATAAAAGTCGGGTTGTCTCCCGAAAAGCACTTTTGTTTATTAATGAGTCTTTAAGTTAGACTCATGATGCTCTACGTCATTGCTTGGCCACTTCCGTCCTTGGCCATCTTTTCCATTAACCCAACTTTTATTGCAGCAACGTTGTCCCTAGTTCTTGGCATTTCATCAATTCCTAATACTTTCACTTTTGTTTAAATCTCCTCTAGGCCAATGGTGTATCTAGTAATCTTAAAATTTTCAATTAAGATCGGAGGTGGTTCCTTATAGGTTAATCTAAGCAATCTGCACTTTCTCTTATTATAAGCCTCGTAATCTAAGTCAATGAGTCCATCGTATGATCTTGGTTCAAGATAATCAAGTATTCCTTCCAAATCGTCTTCATATTCACTTGTACCATTAAACCAATCATCATTTAATTTATCATGAATAGATCCCATTATTACGTTTGCTTTATCTTCCCTGCATTCCTCCGGGTCTTTTAAGTTTTTCTCAATGTCATCTTCCTCATCTCCGAACCTTTCTCTCCAGTGATCTTTGAGGATTCTCTCCTTGGTCGTCTTGCATACTTTCATGTACCTTATTTTCATCTAATCATTTAAGCTTAGTTCTTCCCATTCCAAATCCTCCCGTTCACTGTCATTTATGCTTTCCCAATAACGTTTCTCCTTGTTAATTGGTAAACCTCATCCATCACACACATCACTATATGTATCACAAGATGCCTAATACTGGCACACATTCTCTTTGCCTCACACCAATGCACCCTTTTTTCTTTAGGTGTTAAATGTGTCTCCATTACTACTTCAGTTATCCTGGAGACTATTTCTTCATATGATTCCTATATGTCAATGTCATAAGAAAAAATATCTGGGTCGATACCCAATAATCGGTTAAACTCACAGGATTCAGAATCGTATAAGAATAAATCACAATCAATTTTTTTAAAATCATCATCCACCGGGCATGTTTTGCTTCTTATTGCACGAACAGATTTAAAAATTATGGTAGTAAAACTACTTCTCATTTTGAATATAACCTTTTCATTTCTTACTTCTTTAGAAATTAACTTCCTAAAGATATCTACTTTAGCGTGGTTGTGGCTAGCAAAGGTCTTCCTAGAATGATGGGCATCCTAAAGTCCTCAACCATGTCAAGAATAACAAAATCTACCTGGAAGATGAATTTATCAATTTTTACAAGTAATTTTTTTACTATTCCTTTATGAGTGCATTTGGTGTTATCAGCCATTTCGATCACCATGTTAATTGGTTCGAGTTTTCCCATGCCCAAAAGTTTATACATAGAAAGGGGCATGATGTTGATGCTAGCTCCTAAATCTGCTAAAGCATTATTAAAATCTAATCTTCCAATGGAACAAGGGAGAATGAAACTTACTGGATCTTGTTCCTTATGGGGTAGTTGATTTTGGAGGAGAGCAGAGCACCTAGGGTTCATTCTAATTTCCTCATCTTCTTTGGTCCTAGGTTTGTTTGCCACCAAGTCCTTCATGTGTTTCGCGTAGTTGTCCGTTTGCCTAATTTCTTTTAAGAGAGGACGGTTTATCTTAATTTTCTTCAGGCTCTCCATAGTTTCGTGAACTAATGTTTCTTCCGCGTGATGCTCTAGTCGTCTAGGAAATGGGATTGGCGGCTCGTAGGGCTCAACATAATAGCTTACATTTTGCTTTTCCTCTTGGGGTACTTGTTTAATCTCAGGTTTACTATTGAGTGTAGCTAGAGCCTCTTCCATTCCTGATTTTTTGGTTTCTTGTCTTTCGTTATCAGAAAATCCTGAGTTAGCAGAAAAGTATTTAATTTCCTTAGGGGAATAATAGAAAGGAGTGTATAATGGTGATCCATCTTTAGTAAAGATTGCCTTGCATTCTTCAAACTTTCCATAATTTGTTCGTCCTTCAACCTCATTTGTTAAGGTTCTTACCTTCGTCTCAAGACCTTGGATAATCTTGTCGTGAGCCTCACGATTGGTTTCCGTGTTTTGGTAAAATTTATTTAACCATTCGTCTTGCTCAACATGTCTCTTAGCCGCTTCTTCCATATATTTATTGATTATTTCGGTCAGGCTTGGTCTCCTCTCACCTGATGATCGTGCTGTATCCCGCTACACATTTCAAATTATTAATCTTCCGCCATTTAGGGTTCTCATATTTTACTTCTCCAAGCTTTTTACTTCCTCATTGAGAAGGTCATTCCTTGTCAATATGAGCTCCTCCGCTTGTTTGGGCATTCCCACTTGAATTAAGTTTGACATCCTACTTGAATAGCATGTACATTTTCCTTTAGCTTCTTCATATCTCGACCTAGGCTGTCCAGTTTGCTTACAATAGCAGCGATTCCTTCAGTACTACTATCTATATTCCTTCTAGATGAACCATCGTGCCACTTTTGGGAGTGGTCAGCCATAGTCTGGATTGCCATCAATGCTTGAGTAGGTGTCATGCCAGGAATTGGCCCCTGTTAGTCAAGCAATTGGCGGTTCATGGTTCCTAGACCATTATGGAAGATATTCACCTTCTGATGGCTATTGATGTCGTGAGTTGGGCATTTATTCAGCAGGTCATTATACCTTTCCCAAGCTTGGTATAATGTTTCGTCGCCTTCCTGTTTGAAGTTACAGATGTCTTCAAGCTGCTTAGCGGTCTTGGATGGCGGACAATACCTTTGGATGAAAGCTTTCTTAAGGAGATCCCAGGAATTGACAGTTCCTGGGGAAAGTCTATCCACCCACCTTTTAGCGGCTCCAGTGAGTGTAATGGGGAAAACGCACAGCATAACCGCGCCGTGTGTTACTCCTGGAATGTTGAACAAACTGATGATGTCTAAAACTCGCCCAACATGCTCATGAGCATCGTCATTTTTGTTTCGGAAAAGGTGTCCTCCCTCAATTCTCGCATGAATTGACTCTTGATTTCAAAATTTACATTGCCTCCTATTTCGGGTTTAACCACGCCTGATGCCTGGTTCCCTCGAGTCAATGCCAAGTATTGCTCCATAGTGAGGTTATCGATCTCTCCCTCAGCCAGTATGTTTCCTGAAACGCTTAATTAGTACTGGAATAAAATAAATAAATACAAAAAATCAAACTATAACTAAATTTAGGTCCCCGGCAGCGGCGCCAAAAACTTGGTTACGACGTAATTGGGATTGTTTTAAATTTATAAAACTCGTCTACCGATACACGCACTAACGGGCAGAGAACCCGGTCATATGTAGTGCATTAGTTGGTAAATCCAAGGTTGTCCCAAGAGCTAAGTTGTATTAGTTTTAATTTGAAATGTGTCACGGTTTTAAAAATGGTTTTGAGTTGATTTTTAAAACTACAGGAAAGTAAAATGCGAAAATTAAATTGGAAAGAAGTATCAAGGAGAAAAGCGTGCTAGCCTAGCCATTTCATTACTATTGCTATGATTATATTTTACTGTGCAATGTCTAATTACTTGTTTTATTAGTGGTTCTAATATCGACAGACCCGAATTGGCATTTGAGGTCTGTCCTATACTTCCTGCGATCCCGAATCCCCCGAAAGTCACGAAGATAGGGCAACCAAGTTGTAGTGATTAATCCCCAACTATCCTTAAGACTAGATCTATAACCTATATAGATTATTAACCCTCTCTGAAAGAGTTCTCGTGCTTTTTAAGTGTTTAATGAGACAGAGGCGGTAATCTGGTTAATTCCTACACTAGGGATAGGTGTAAATCTAACCTAGTACCCTGCTAATCCCATGTTCAACTAGTCCGCCTAATGACAGAAATAATAGGATCTAAGCCACCCTCAACACTACCAAAACCTAAGGATCAACGACAGGCTATAAGGATATCTAATAAAACCATAATCAAACAGGAAACATTCAACATAACAACAATGAATACATAGCTAGACAAGCACTAGAAGTGCTTAGCCGCACATAGAAACAGTACAACAAGAATTAATGAAGGAAATCTTGGATAGAAAACTCATAATCCTTACAGTATGCATTTTGAACGATTAAATACAAATATACAGTTTAGTGATGACTCCCTTGGACATATGGTGGATTTCTTCGTGCTCTGGAAGCCTTGTTTGCTTTTTGATACTGTGGTGGAAGGAGTGATGCTGATAGTGCCGAATGAGGGCTCTATTTATAAGTATCGAATCCGTTACGGCGTAATAGTTATGTATACGTTACGCCGTAACCATGCTGATGTGGCTTCCAATGCTCCAGGCTTAAATTGTGTTACGGCGTAACCCTTGCGTCGATGTTACTCCGTAACGATGACTAGGATAAGTCATCATTCCTTGACGGTGCTGGTTACGGCGTAAGCATGATAGAGCACTTACGTCGTAACTCGGATGCTGGCTCATTCCTTCATTAACTTGGTTACGGCGTAACTCTTGCAGGGATGTTACGTCGTAATTAGCCTTGAGTTCCTTCAATTGCTTGATTTCCACGTCCAAATCCCGTGTCTCTTGATCAAATTCTCGTATTCCTCCTGTAAATGAAATATAAGTGATTAAGTATTGTTTTCAGGCATTTATAACATAATCACAAGCATTTTTATAGGGAATTTAATATTAAAAAGTATTAACTATTTGATGTTATCAACGTTCCTTCTCAATAACCGTTATTCTTCCATCTTATTTGATACCGGTGCCGATAGAAGTTTTGTGTCAACTGCATTTAGCTCCCTAATTGATATCACCCCATCTACATTAGACAATAGTTATGACATTGAATTAGCCGATGGAAAAATAATAGGAGTTGATACCATAATTCGGGGTTGTACTTTAAACTTGTTAAATCATCCGTTCAACATCGACTTAATGCCCGTAGAACTTGGTAGTTTTGACGCTATTATTGGTATGGATTGGTTGTCGAAGTATCATGCCATGATCGTCTGTGATGAAAAGATTGTTCGTACCCCCTATGGCGATGAAGTATTGATTGTGTGAGGCGATAAGAGTGACGGTAGGAGCGAGTCCAGATTGAATATTATACTGTGTACCATGACCCAGAAATATTTACAGAAAGGGTGCCATATCTTTTTGGCACACATCACTGAAAAGAAGACTAAAGACAAGTCGAAGAAGAAGCGACTTGAGGATGTGTCGATTGTGCGAGATTTCCCAAAAGTTTTTCCCGAAGACTTGCCTGGAGTCCCGCCGACCTGACAAGTGGAGTTTCAGATTGACTTGGTACCTGGTGCTGCACCTGTAGCACGGGCACCTTATAGATTAGCTCTATCCGAGATGAAAGAATTGTCGGACCAATTGCAAGAACTTTTCGACAAAGGATTTATAAGACCAAGTTCCTCACCTTGGGGAGCTTCGGTTTTGTTTGTCAAAAAGAAGGATGGATCGCTTCGAATGCGTATCGACTATAGAGAATTGAATGAGCTAATGGTGAAGAACCGTTACCCGCTTCCAAGGATCGATGATTTATTTGACCAACTGCAAGGGCCAAGTGTCTACTCAAAGATTGACCTGAGATCGGGTTACCATCAACTTAGAGTTCCTGAAGAAGATATTCCGAAGACTGCATTTAGGACTCGTTATGGTCATTACGAGTTTCAAGTTATGCAATTTGGTTTGACCAACGCACCGGCGGTATTTATGGATCTCATGAATCGGGTGTGCAAGCCATATTTGGACAAGTTCGTGATTGTTTTCATTGACGACATTTTAATCGACTCCAAGAACAAGCAAGAGCACGAAGAACACTTTAAGTTAATTTTAGAGTTGCTTAAGAAGGAGGAGTTGTATGCCAAATTTTCAAAGTGTGACTTTTAGATTCCTAAAGTATAATTTCTCAGTCACGTGATTGATAGTCAAGGCATTCACGTGGATCACGTCAAGATCGAGTCTATTAAAGATTGGGCATCTCATAAGACTCCAACAAAGATTCATTAATTTTTAGGTCTTGCCGGTTACTACCGAAGATTTATCGAAGGATTCTCAAAGATCGCTAAGCCAGTGACCAAGCTAACTCAGAAAAGTGTGAAGTTTGAATGGGTAGATAAGGAGGAAACATCATTTCAATTATTGAAGCAGAAATTGTGTAGCGCACCAATTTTGGCCTTGCCAGAAGGAGTCGAGAACTTTGTAGTTTATTGTGATGCTTCGCATAAAGATTTGGGTGTTGTGTTGATGCAAAATGAGAAGGTGATTGCTTATGCATCACGTCAACCCAAGATTCAAGAGAAAAATTATACAACTCATGATTTGAAGTTAGGAGCGGTAGTGTTCGCTCTAAAGATTTGGAGACACTAATTGTATGGCACAAAGTGTATCGTGTTCACTGATCATAAAAGTTTGCAACACATCCTTGATCAGAAGGAGTTGAACATGAGGCAACGTCGATGGTTGGAGTTGCTTAGTGATTACGATTGCGAAATTCGTTATCACCCGAGAAAGGCAAATGTAGTGGCAGATGCTTTAAACCGAAAAGAACGGATTAAGACATTACGAGTTCGAGCCTTAGTTATGACTATCAGATTGAATCTTTCAGTTCA
>BQNB010087309.1:6614-26455 GCA_026074375.1 Tanacetum coccineum
TCTGACTCACGAACCCGTTTCCTAATAATGAAAGTCAAAATCTCCATAACAAGAGTAAACAAATAAGGCGAGAGAGGATCACCCTAACGAAGACCCCTTTTACCTTTGAAATACCCATGTAAAGAACCATTGATACAAATGGAAAACGAAGTAGTCGTAACACATTCCATGATCCAACCAATCATACGATCATGAAAACCAAATCCCATAAGACATGTCTTCAAAAAATCCTAATCAACCGTGTCAATAGCTTTCTGAATATCAACTTTAAAAGCACATCTTGGAGAACCAGGATTTAAATGATAATTATGCATTAGCTCTTGAGTAAGTAAAATATTATCCGAAATACTTCTCCCCGGAACGAATGCGGACTGATTAGGACTAATTAAACCCTTTAAGCTGGATTTAATACGGTTTGCAATAATCTTGCTAATGCATTTAAATAATACATTACAACAAGATATATGACAGAAATCGTTAACCCGAGTAGGAGCAGCAACCTTTGGGATTAAAGCAATAATAGTGTGATTAAGCTCCTTCAAAAGCTTGCCATTAATAAAGAATTCACGAACCGCTAGGATCACATCATTCCTCACAATGTCCCAAGCATCTTTAAAGAAAGCCGCTGTAAAACCATCCGGCCATGGCGATTTCTTATTACCCATAGAAAACATAACATTCTTTATCTCTATATCACTAACCATCCGAGTCATATCCACAGCAACATGCTTATCTAACTTGTGAAAAAACAAACCACCCATATTTAAATCGGTCACATTACCTGGCTGCCCAAGGAACACTTCATAATGAGAAACAAATGCATCGGGAACCTTGTCATTCTCAAATAACAGCCCCTTATTATTAGTAACAATGTTCAACCTTGTAGTTGTACATCTCCTTCCGTGTCTTTAGCCAATATGCTTGATGTACCCAATCATGTGGTTCACCTACTTCCTTTCCATAACTTACCATGTTATACAGTGTGGCTACAACATGTTTACATGGGATACCTAAAAGATCCCATCTCATACATGTACAAGTCTTCAAATTCATGTTCACCACACATTGGTCATAAAAAGGGCCCTCAGATTTGTAACGATCGCCCTCATTCCATTCAACTGAATAACCATTGGCATATTTTATAATAACATTCAAAATGGATGTTGTAATTGGGGTTAAGGGTCCCTCATACCTATCTATAACTTGTTAGACATTCACTATCCTCTTTATCAAATACCCCATAATGTACTCCAAACATCCTATGATAGGTTGATCTTTACCATCTATCAACTTGCTGTTGAATGACTCACAAAGATTGTTCACAAGAATGCCCACTTAGCTCTACTTATTTATTGTATACTTCCACTGGTTTAGATTATGTCATAGTTATGCAAACACATTAAACATATTTTATACAAAAGTGTGTATACCTGAAAGATGAGACATTTTTTTAGGTAAAGAGTTTCCCCGGTAAATTTTATTACACCAAAAAACATTAAAGTCCAAAGGATGGGGGTGAAGTCCCCTATTTCAGTCCAATCAGGACACTTACATGCAAACAAACAATGCAACAAATAAGATCACTATATAAGAATGACATGCCATCCTTATAACTAACAAATCAAAACTTCCTACGACGACTATTCAAGTGGATATCATACTAATCACAAAAAGCTTGCTCTTGCTCTGATAAATCATACAACCGAGCCTCATAGCCATCATATCGTTCCAAATCATCTCCCAAACCATTTAGAAAGCCTCCACCCGGTATAACATCCGGCATGCATACTTCCTCAACCTCAGACTCGTCCGAATCTAACATAGATGAAATATGTTTGCTAGTTGACGCCTCACGTGCCTTCTTAAATTGCTCCAATAGACTTCCTTTGTCACTTTCCTTGACTTCCGCAGGTGCAGATTTGTTATTAGACACCACCACGTTTGCATTAGGTACTGAATTAGTATCAATAACACTAACCTTTTCGTTATTAGAATTAAGCTCTAGTACCGAATCCTCATCCATAAGTCTGTCCATATTACGTCTCAATTGAACAAGATTGATGTCATCCTGGATGTAAGCAATATCATTCTTAGAACCCGAGGAATCATTCATAGTCACCAAAGAAGATATACTAGACTCTTTATCAGCCCCATTCGCACCCTCCTTAGAGGAAGATACCTTAGCATTCGGTTTATCTGCGTGCTCCTTAGTAGTGATCGGTTTAGACACATGTCGATAAATAAGATTAGTCTTTGGTTTAGAGAACCTAAAACCTTGTGTAGATTTGACAGCCTTGTTTGTACCCTTTTTCTTGTGCATACCATCAGTATCTCGTATACCACCTTCCCTTGATGACGAAACCACCTTAGCCTGCTTATTCAACAATGGACAATCATAATCCTTGTGGTAAAAAATTCTGCATTTAGAGCACCGAGGAGGCCACCATTCATATTCGACATCGAAAGATGAGACATTTACTAAGAGGATAATTGTATCTTTTGCAACCAATCATGAGCTTTAGGGTTGAAGGCCTTAAGTTCATCCATTCCATGATTAAACTGAGCCAAAGAGGATGATGTTGCACACTTCTACAGAAAATCCTTATAGACTCTGCCTTTGTAAATTTGTTTCATGTTTTCATAGATGTGTCTTACATAAAATCTATGTCAAGCTCGCTTGTAGAATACCGTAAAACAAATAACATAGATTGTAAATAATTAATTGTTTAATGAAATGAATATCATACTATTAGTTTCAAGAGTGATAAGAGAATGGATTGTACCTTTTGTCCGTCTGAAATGAAAGTGTAGTTTAAGGTTGGTTGTAAACCAAGGTCCTCAGACAGGTTTGATAAGAACCACATGTTGGAAATCGTTATCTTATAACATAATATTACACATAATAATATACGAGCTATGCAGTGGAATATAAACACATATATCAACTATAATTAACATAAAAAACATAAAAGAAAAACATATCGAATAGCAATCAAGCTATGTGAAGAACCAGAGCTTCTTAATACACGCAAGTGTATTAAACCCGTGCAAACACCAAAACCTCTTATAGTTGTTAAACTAAACAGCCTCTACGTGTATCCACACTACACGTTATATAATATCACCTGAATGCTAGTTCTTCAAACTAACGATAACCGAATACTAAAAACGAACTTCAAGTTCCTTTCATGAGGATCCTTTATGACGTCTATAAGAGAGAGGATAAGAGAGGGATGGTACAAGGAATGAGAGCTAGAAACCCCTCTATTTATACTTAATATAGTGCTCCCAAGTTTACCTATCCCACCGATGTGGGATAAACTAGTTTTTCTTTTTTCCTTCTCTTGTTCTTTTTGGTCGTCCCCCATCACAAGCCCAACATCCCTTTGGGTTGACTTTTTCACTTTGTATAATTAACATGTATATTACATATTAATTAAGAGACTTAAAGTTGATTATTCGTAAATGAACTAATTAAAGACCGTTAAGTATTCTATCGTTTGAGTATTAATATATATGATAAATATACACTTATATTATTATATATACTAATAGAATGATATCTAAGTGTATATTGTATGTGACCCCCATATGCTCATATATTCCTAGCCGTATAAATATCCATATGACATGAGCACATCCCAACATCTCCCACTTGCGAATGTCAGTGTCATAGAATATAACATACTAACATTGACGAATAGTATATGATGCGTGTCGTTGTACGTAGGTAATTTATTATCAAGTTTTACTATTTATATTTTGCTGACTTTACCTAAAAACAACACTAACGGGCAGTGTACCCGATCAGTTGTAGGTTCGTTGGTAAGTAGGGTGTCGATCACTAAGAGCGAGAGTGTTAATACCTAAATGTATCAGTATTTTAGTTATCAAAGTTATTCCTAAATTATTCTATTCTATGTTAAACCTAAGTTAATCCTAAACTAAAGCAAAGAGGGTTTTCAGCCTGAGAGACTGGCACGAGTTTTAGTTATCTAACCTAAGGATTTGATGACAATTAACACACTCAAGTTGATAGATAGAAGATAAAGAAGCGGTCAAGCCTAATGTAATGGAAATGTATTAACCATATTTAATCTAATAAAACGCATGTTTTGTTTATAAGTGCAACGATTGTCTTTTCTCGTTGTCGATATATCATTCCTAGATTTAGGCGGTACTTCTTCCTAAAACCTAGACATGGCAATTGTCACAATTAACCACATCCGCATAGAGCAATCATGGTTGATTATAATCTATCTAGGAGACAACATTGGTGAATATTGAAACCTAGCTCATTGAGGCTTTACCCACTTATGTTTAATCGTAATATATATGCTGGTAGTCTACTGCCTATAGAGATCCAAGCAAGGAACTAGAATGCATTTGTAAATTCTAAGTCACCACTTAATTCTACCATCCTTTATGTCCGGGAGAAACACTAGAGACGCGATTTGTAGTCCTTTAATTCCAGAGTCACATATAAACTGCATGAAGTTCTATCCCAAACTCTAGCCTACTTGGTCCATATAACTAGATCTAGTTGAATAATAGATTAAAACTCATGATCAAACATAAACAAGTATAAATTGATAAACATAATCAACACACAACGAATAAGATGCAATCAAAATAAACAAAAACCAAACGTTAAATCTTCATAAACATGGCTAATACCTAAAGGTATAAGCCTAAAGCCATTATAATCTATACAAATGTCATAGATGAACGATTAAGGTAAACTAAACGATAATGAACGATACCAAAAACCGAACGCGTATTTAAAGTATAGGAATTACAAGGGTTTCCCTATGGATTAAAGCATGTTGTTGGACCTTCTTGGCTTCTTGAATCTTCTGAAAATCAAACTTGGTGGTTAAAAGCATACCTAAAACCGAGTTTAGGGTTTTGTATTTATAGAGTATGGAAAAAGGTCGATATGTCGTATTGGCCGATGTGGGATATACGATGTATTGGGGTTTCTTGGAGTGGGGACCACGATTATAATATTCCAAAATATTCTAATACTTGATATTCGATACAACGTATATGGTATTCTGGATACGACGTATTGGTCTTCTCTTTGTGGATGTTGAGTGAAGCTCCATGCACAGATACGCCGTATCTTCTTTGATGGATACGGCGTATAGAATGTGAGAACAATACTCTTCATAATTTCTTCGTTTAAGCTCCAAAATGCGTGCCTTTTGATTAACTTTCACTCTTTGCTCGATAATTACTGCAAATAACAAATATAAGCAATTAAGTACCAATTCATGCATAAATAATGTAAAACGGGCAATTTAGCTGGGATAAATGATGCTATAAAATAAACGTTGTTTGATGTCATCAAATATCTCCCCACTTGAATCCTACTTGTCATCAAGTAGACTTTAGAAAACTTATGAAAATGTATCCTAAACCAAGTTTTAAGATTTTTCCTTTAAGCAATTTTTCGTTTAATTACTAGCACACAACCAAACACCTCACAAAATAAGAAAATAAAAACACTCAAATCACTCAAGAAATCTATGTGGTAACATTTAAGTATTTCGCTCAATTGCTCGGTCGCGGCGAGTATTCTATCATAAGCTGGCCAAGGATACACATCTCCACCACTAAAGCTAAGGAGTAACAAGTCTAAAAAGGTAAATTGGGTTAAGCTTTAAGGGTTTGATCATTCTTTCTAATCTCTATCGATACCAATATTTTTGAAAACGCGACAAAACCACAAATGCACACCCAAATCCATGACCGCGACACTTGTGATTGCTCACTCCTTAACTCGAATAAGCTAAAGAACAGGAGTAGTAATCTTTACCAATAGTAGTAAACCAACAAGGGCGACAAAACCATATACACACATCCATAACGATGGAATAGACATACATGATTGCTCACTCCCTCATTCGAGCAAACCAAAGGTTAGGATGAAGAATGATATAGGGTAGGGATCTTCTAATCTTTCACCAATAGTAATAATCCAACAAGGGCGACAAAACCACACATATACATCCATAACGATGAAATAGATATATATGATTGCTCACTCCCTCATTCGAGTAAGACCAAAGGATAAGGATTAGGAATGGGAAAATAATTGGTGTAAATATAAAAACAAAACAAATAGATTAAGTCCAAACATATAAGGAACCGTGTTGCTAGCTACTTTCCCGGCCACACCCATGAAAAAGACACAAAATTACAGACTAACTCACGCTTTAACACGGAAACTTACGCTTTGGGTAGACACGAATTAGACTCATATATGTCTTGGTCATAGATCAATAAAAACAAACCTTAGTTGGCGTTCCCGTAACGCCAACTCTCAATCATCCATAATATACATACTATACAACAATAGTGGTGATATCTACCACTTGATACAAAAATACATAGTTGGTTTATATTACGTACCAACTCTAAAACAATAAAACTTTACATCGTTGGTTTATAACACGTACCAACGAATAATCGATCATCATAAATAATAATATCGGTTAAGCTTAAATGAACCGATTATCAAACTTTCCAACTTTCTCACTTCTAACTTTTTTTGTATTTTTCTGTTTTTCTATTTTTTTTAAAACATACTAATAATACTGAAAATCAAAATTGGGTGTAAAAACTTCACGAACATGATAAATTTGAATAATTAATACCCGATCATACTAGTGAAAGTAGCAAACACATAAAAAATAAAAAACTACTACTTTCACTTTCTCATTGAATTATGCAATTTTCCGACCTAACCATAGATAGAAAATAACGCACACGAACACAGGAAACACAATACTTTACACAAAAGCAAATAGCAACCGATTAAGAACTTAATTTACAGGGTAAGCCAAGGTGTAATGGTGTAATGAAACAAATATTTGGTGGTGTAAGAAAATGAAAGGAATGGCTTAACAGGTTTTTATAGGGGTATCTTACTCTAAAAATAAGAGTAAACAAAGGGTTTTGACGGGAGTTAACTAACCAACGTGGTTAGTTAATATCACAATATATATAGGCTTTTTGGTGTAATCTTAGAAATTTATCAGTTTAGAAATGTCACTCCATCTATTAAAAATAGTGTTTATTATTGTGGTCTCGAATAGATATACCAAGCCAAGTTTTAAAGTTTACTACAGTCACCGGCACACTCATATTTTTATGAATATTGGGGTAAAAATTAGGAAACAAAAAGGCTAAATCCTCACAATTGGAATTAAGGGTTATGTGTGCGGGTCATGTAACTAATAATTTCACAAAAATATGCTTATTTTTTAAAAAAAATTAAGTATAAATTAGGCATATTATTTGTAAAAAGAAGGACAAGTAAGTGTTCTAATTTTCCTCCCCCTACTTGAGATATACAACGACCTCGTTGTATAAATATAACATGAAAAACAAGAAATTAAAGAATTAGAACAGAAAACTCCCCTGAGATTTGCTTGGTATGATCCTCCATGTTACGTATATGAGCAAGAATGTGTGTTGTAAATACGCCAGGATAGTGTAACACCCCCAAATAGGGTCGCAACAAAATATGGGTATGAGAGTGTTACTTCATAGATCAATAGCACAAGATATGAGAACGACCTCTAAATGAGTCGTTTAAAATGATACATTGGATTTAATTAAAGTTGTTTGTTACAAAAGCTCACAACTTAACTTGTTCAACCATGTAAGTGAAAAAGATTTTAATACATAACAAATACTCCAAAATGTAATGCATTTAAATCTCCATGCAAAATGATTCCCAAAATGTTGACCACCAATGTATCCTTGTCTCGTACCTTATTGACCTGATAAAAACATGCTTTAAAACGTCAACATAAAGTTGGTGAATTTACAGGTTTAAGTAATGTATAAAGTAGGACCGCAAGATTTCCAAGTGTAAGACATGTAACACATACAATATCTCAAAATGTAATTACGAAATGCACTAAGCTCATGACACTAAAGCTACAACATATATGTGTATGCAAATTAATGCACATAATGTGCCCGTGTAGATGTTCAACCTGCAACATCCAAATTGTTCCGACATGGTATACATTCGTCGTTTCGGTACCTCCGAAACTAGTGAGCGCTACTCACCGGAACGGGGATGTCAATCCCAAATAGATCTATTCATAACATTCACGCTTACAAACTAGTAATTAATAGTTTATGATTTATGGGCATAGTGGGTTATAGCTACTTAGACAAACTCGTAATTTGTATAAAGGTGTACTTGCGTCCAATCGTAAAACAATGCATGTTTCTCACCCCGAGAATTGTAAATCATTGAAATTGTATAAAAATGAGGCTATAAACTCACCTCAGTGAATGTATTTGATATATAAATCAAATATGAAAATCGTCACGTATAGTCCGAGTGCAACCTAATTAAATAGAGGTCGTATGAGTACAATGTACTTCGAATAACTAACACAACATATAATTATATAGTGGTCGTATATAGTGGGACAGGGTTAAGATTATGGCCAAACTTGATGATGTTTCTAATATATGGGCAGAAGTGATTTCTGGAGTATGCATTAAGAAACCTTCTAATTCTATATGGAGTGTGATCCAAAGACTTGTGTTGGGAGCTTCTGTCTATTTTATTTGGCAAGAGAGGAATGTTAGACTTTTTGATAGTAAGAACAGATCTGTTGATGTGGTACTCAATATTATTATCAACACTGTTAGATTAAAGCTGTTAAGTCTTAATTTGAAGTGGTCCGAGCAAATCTGCTCGCCAAAGGTATTTTGTTTTGAGTAAAGGGTTTAAACCCGATGAAATGCTCAAATGATGATGAAAGTTATGTCGAGCAAATCTGCTTGCCAAAGGTATCTTGTTTTTGGTAAAGGGTTTATACCGGATGAAATGCTCAAATGATGACGAAAGTTATGTCGATCAAATCTGCTCGCCAAAGGTATCTTTTTTTGGGTAAAGGGTTTATACCCGAGGTGTGACAGCAACTAATTTCTCAGTAGGTTTCGTTAAACTAGGGCATGTATTAGAGACATAGACTAACAATTCCTGAACGTGTTTTGTAAACATGCAAGCAGATTCTAATAAAGGTTCAATAGGATTATGTTTTCTAGCTCATTCTACATCCACTTTTCCTTGTACAATTTTACTATATCATCAGACCACTTATTAATTTCTTCCTCTGCAATAGGAAGACCTGAATTGCAAGCAGTAGTAATACGAGCCCTCACGTCTCCCCATACATCAGAAATCTCAACATCAATATCCTCATTCAATGCATCAAACCTATTTTTCACACTAACATCATCCTTAAAGACAGAACCCTTAGAAATACCATCACTAGCTTTATCCTTCATTTCCAAATTACCCAACTCCTTCGTAGAATTACTCTTAACATTTGACATCCCAACACCAACATTAGAACTAATTTTGACAACTTCATCTGCCACTATACACTCATCAACATTCATATTTTTATCATTACTTTTAACAGGAACATATTTTGCTGAACTCTCCTTAATCCCAACATCCGCAACATTATTACGACCCTTATTATTAACACCACCCCTATCTCTATAACCCATATTTCCTCTACCACTATAACCATTCACCGACCGCTGCTGATAATTGTTGACAAAATTTCTATTACCTCTCCTATAACTAACATTTTGCCACTCTTCTTGATCATTAACAACATGCCCAGCAACCCTATAGTTTTTAACACTCCCATCCCCACCAACCTTCTTTTCCACATTAGCTTGACCCTTACTACAGAACCTAGATAGATGACCAAAAGTCTTACAATGCTCACACACCAAAGGTCTCCACACATATTTAACATTTAGCATCATGGATTTTCCCAAGCTTTTATACCAAATTTCTACTGTATCAATCAAACCCTTTGCTGCATCGACCTCCACCAAAACCTTAGCATACAATGCCCTACCAAATGGTTTTTCATTTAAATTGACGTGGTAATTTTGGCATAATAATTGAAACACTATTTAATTGACTATCTCTACTAGTACCATTCCACATTCCAAGCTTACTAAAGGGATGTCATAAATTGTAAACCCACATGAGACTTAGAGTATCATTTAGACATACACAAACCAGGCTCCCATTTAGAACAAAACAAAGGCTTATTCTCCACCATCCAGGGCCCATTCTCTATAACACTATTCATACCTTCCTGAGACTTAAAGTTGAAATAATATAAACCTTGATTAAGATAACCTCCTCAAGCTGATATAAACGCCACGTTCTCTTTAGGTGACCTAGAATTTCCCTAAAACCATCTGAAACCCCACCAAAAATTGACCAAACAAACAGTCATACTCCACTTTTGAATACCATCTTCTAAAACGGAATCCATACTGCAACTTCCACTCACCTTCTTCATTCAAAGCGTCGATAAAAACTTAAGCTTATTTAATTTTTTTCCCAAAACCTCCTAAAACTTCTTAGCAACAGCACTAGCGAATGATACAGACTGCTTTAAACCTCCATTATTACTTAACCCACTACACACCTCCTTACTCTGTCCTCCTGCTTCAAAATTACTAACCGAGCCAACCCCTTTGCTCAACAAACTACCATCACCTACAATTCTAAACATACCAGGAACTTTAACTTCCTTTATATTCACACTATTGCCATTAGATTCTTTGAAGTAACATTAGGATTAAGATTAGGGTCTATCAAAAGGTACAAGGCATTTCAGGGAACAACACCACTACTCACTAGACCCAAAGCATTTTATTATAGAAACATTACTAGCAAAGGAAAATCATTAAACAACCTTAGATTAAACACCAACATTTAGAGTTCATTACTACAATCACAGACTCCTTACTAATAGAACCAAATATCAACTCAGACTCATTCATATCACTCATACCTCCATCCTTATGCAAATCAATCATACGAGAAGAAACATCACTAACACCATCAGACTCCCCAACCTCACCTTCATAAGTAACCTCTTCCATATCCACAACTAAACCACCCATTTTAGAACCCGATCTAGTAACTCTATCCTTGAAATTCACTTGAGAGGATTTACCTAACATAGATCTATGCTTCATCGTATCACCAGACTCAGGATTCATAGTACGAGTAGTTTTTTTAGGTTTAAGAATCGAATCCACCTTTTTAGAAGGTGGGATCTCATTAGGAACGAGATTAGAAACTAGAATGTTTTCTTTTATGATTTTAGAAACGAAAAACCATACTCAATCAATGGATCTGAGCACAAACAATCGAACTAATAAAACGAGGTGAATAAGAGCACCGCTGCACAGTGAAAAGGAGTATAACAACTATTTGAAAATTGATTAATGAAAAACAAAAAAGATGAACAGTAAATAAGAAGGATTAAATGATTAAAATAAAGGATTAAGGAAATAAAATGGATGTATTTAGTAACAGTGATGAACAGTACTAACGTATATCCAACTAGGTGAAATCGCCCATAGTTAGAGAGAGAAATAAAATAAATGATAACGAAAGTTATGTCAAGCAAATCTGCTCGCCAACGATATCTTGTTTTGGGTAAAGGGTTTATAGCTGATAAAATGCTCAAATGATGACAAAAGTTATGTCGAGAAAATATGCTCGCCAAAGGTATCTTGTTTTGGGTAAAGAGTTTATACCGGATGAAATGCTCAAATGATGACGAAAGTTATGTCAAGCAAATCTGCTCGCCAAAGGTATCTTGTTTTGGGTAAAGGGTTTATACCCGATGAAATGCTCAAATGATGGCAAAAGTTATGTCAAGTAAATCTGCTCGCCAAAGGTATCATGTTTTGGGTAAAGGATTTATACCGGATGAAATGCTCAAATGATGACGAAAGTTATATCGAGCAAATCTGCTCGCCAAAGGTATCTTGTTTTGGGTAAAGGGTTTATACCCGATGAAATGCTCAAATGATGACGAAAGTTATGTCGAGCAAATCTGCTCGCCAAAGGTATCTTGTTTTGGGTAAAGGGTTTATAACCGATGAAATGCTCAAATGATGACGAAAGTTATGTCGAGCAAATCTTGCCTCAGCCAAAGGTATTTGTTTTGGAGTAAAGGGTTTAAACCCGATGAAATGCTCAAATAATAATGAAAGTTATGTCGAGCAAATCTTCTTGCCAAAGGTATCTTGTTTTTGGTAAAGGGTTTATACCGAATGAAATGCCAAATCATGACAAAAGCTATGTCGAGCAAATTTGCTTGCCAAAGGTATCTTTTTTTGGGTAAAGGGTTTATACCCGATGTATTGCTCAAATGATGACGAAAGTTATGTCGAGCAAATCTACTCGACAAATGTATCTTGTTTTGGATAAAGGGTTTATAGCCGATGAAATGCTCAAATGATAATGAAACTTATGTCGAGCAAATCAGCTCGCCAAAGCTTTTTTGTTTTGGGGAAAGGGTTTATACCCGATGAAATGCTCAAATAATGACAAAAGTTATGTATGATGAAATGCTCAAATGATAACGAAAGTTATGTCGAGCAAATTTGTCTCCAAAGGTATCTTGTTTTGGGTAAAGGGTTTATAGCCGATGAAATGCTCAAATGATAACGAAAGTTATGTTGAGCAAATCTGCTTGCCAAAGGTATATTATTTTGGGTAAAGGGTTTATACCCGATTAAACGCTCAAATGATAACAAAAGTTATGTCGAGCTAATCTATTTGCCAAAGGTATCTTGTTTTGGGTAAAGGGTTTTTACCGAATGAAATGCTCAAATGATGAAGTAAGTTATATCGAGCAAATCTGCTTGGCAAAGGTATCTTGTTTTGGGTAAAGGGTTTATAGCCGATGAAATGCTCAAATGATGACGAAAGTTATGTCAGGCAAATCTACTCGCCAAATGTATCTTGTTTTGGGTAAAGGGTTTATACCTGATGAAATGCTCAAATGATGACGAAAGTTATGTCGAGCAAATCTGCTCACCAAAGGTATCTTGTTTTGTGTTAAGGGTTTATACCCGATGAAATGCTTAAATGATGACAAAAGTTATGTCGAACAAAGCTACTTGCCAAAGGTATCTTGTTTTGGGTATACGGTTTATACCCGATGAAATGCTCAAATTATGATGAAAGTTATGTCGAGCAAATCTGCTCGCCAAAGGTATCTTGTTTTGGGTAAAGGTTTATACCCGATGAAATGCTTAAAAGAGTATGAAAGTTAGGTCGAGAAAATATGCTCGCCAAAGGTATCTTGTTTTGTGTAAAGGGTTTATACCCGATGAAACTGTAAAACCTCCCATTTTTACAATATAGCAGCGAAAGCTAATCTGGGGTATTACTTCATGGAAACAACAATCATAATCATAGAAAATGACCCAAAAGAGACGTTTGTTCAAAAGATACGTTATCATTCATTTCAAATTAGAGTTTTACAAAGGCAGGTCCTAAAATCTAGTTACATACAATGTGAATGATAACAAGTTTTAGCCATCTTCATGTCCATGCCACTCCGTGCCGTATATTGCTCTATAACCTGAGATAAAATGACTAAAATGACTAACACAAAGGTTGAGTGAAATTCATAAGGTTTGTTAAACAGTTTGATTACAAGTCATAGTGTAATAAATTGTACAAACACATTTATTATGCAAATGGTTTTGTATGATCTGGGGTCACGTTATTATTTACCCGTTATTGTAATAATTGCAAACAGAATACAATTATCATATGTAACAACGTATTATTGCGTTATCATTCTTTTGGTCTGTTTTGTTGATATGTCGTGTTCCTTGTCTGGTCTAGATCATGGCACAAAAATGACTGGTGTATATTATATACCCAATCTTGATGTGTATATATATATATTTTATACTATATATATATATAAAGAGTGAGATAATGGCTCGGTGTAGTAAATGCATAATACCTATGAAATTCAAATTATAGTATGTTTGGGTTACCTACTCCGGTTAACACAAACATGATTCGTCAACCGATAGATCTTCCCAATATTCAGTGTTCACCCGTAAGTGTTTAATGGTCCTATGATAATGAGGGGACTATTGCATAAGTACTTAGACATTAATTGTAATGGTATATTAGATTAGCATATAGTCTGGAAAAACACTTGTATTCGTAATTTACAGCATGTATCCCCCTCACGGGTTTATGAAAACATTAAAGAGATAAAAATGTGAGGGGAGGGGCCTATGAACCTCACTAAGTCTTTGTAAGTTATAACATTGTTATAAGATAAACGAGTATGTTGAGTTTGTAACATGCCATGTATCACCGCGCGGTTTATAAAGTATGTAAATAATGTATAAGAAAGAGACGAGGTTATGAACTTCAGAAGTCCTTGAAAAGTAATCACATTGTTATAGATAGACGAGTATGCAAAAGTGTTTGTATTAAAAGCATGTATCCCCCCCTCGAGGGTTTATAAATATGTAAAATAAGTAAAGGCGAGGTTATGATCTTCACCTGATATGTAGATGTATAATTATTCCAAATGAAAGCCTTATCACAATCTTAATCGGGGAGGGTTGGTATAGCAATGATATTAAAAACGCCTCGTCTGCAAACCTGAGTAAATATGTAAAGTATTAGAAAGATTATACTCTCTTTTTTTTTCAAGAACTTTGGTTCAGAGGAGTCTAATATTGTTTTGTGTTTGATTGATAGTTTGGGAATATTGTATCACCGTTCGGTCATATAATCAGAAGTCATTCAGTTAACATCTTGAGGAGGTTGGACTCTTTAAATCGTAATCCCAAAAAACTGTGTCGACGAATACCAAGTGAAACCTCTTAATATGAAGCTCCTTTAGTATTGTGATTACGATATAATCGTTTTTTAAGTGTTTGTTTTTAATATCTGGAAATGTTAAGCATGACAAGCGTTAATTAAAGTTATGTCTTGTAAGGTTTTAAACATGATTTTATACTTTTTCAAAATGTTACATTTTAGACCCTTGAGAATAAAAAGTGGCAAAATATACCCTCGAAGTTTGCACTTTTACGAGTTTGGTCCTTCAAGTTTAAAAGATATAAAAAGTAAACATTGTACTTCGGAAAGTGACATAATAGACCCTTATAGTTATAACTTTGATAAAATGACATTTTCAGCCCTTTTAGTTATAAGTTTCCGATTGTTTATGATAATATACCCCTTGCATGGATATACTTTTGTAAAAAACAAGTCCAAAAATGTTCATGCAAGCTTTTTTTGAGTTTCTAATGACATTTAAAGTTATAAAATTATTAATATAAGCTAAAATATGAAAGGTTTAAACATAACGAAAGATTAAATAATGATTCGTTAAGCAGGAAGCATAACGGTCGAATTAGGGTTTCAAAACGTAAACGCAGGGTTTTAAGTTCAAATTTCTTCAATAATCAAACCAAAGTGTTTTTTTAACATTAGTTAAGCATGCTAGGACTGATCTATAAACAAACAGATTTAATCATTATAACATTTAGTTTTAAGATAAAAACATAAATTAGGGTTTCAGTGTATGGTTATGGATCAATGGAAAATGAGCATGAATTGATTTATGAAACTTTAACAAGAGTATATTAGGATCATTTTGAAAATTATAAGAGTGTAGGAGCTGAATTAGAACATCGAGGAACCTGGGTTTGAGCTTTCAAGGAACAAAACTATGGTGGAAGGGTCGTTTCGGGTAGTATTTCACTCGTACACCATTGTATCTTGTTTCCTGGGGCATGACCAAAAACAGTCATACTCCACTTCTGAATACCCTCTTCTAAAATCGGATCCATAACTGCAACTTCCCTACCTTCTTCATTTAAAGCCGTCGATACAAACTTGAGCTTATTATTTCCAAAACCTCCAAAACTCTTAGCAACAGCACTAGCGAATGATACAAACTGCTTTAAACCTCCATTATTACTTAACCTACTACACACCTCCTTACTCTATCCCCCTGCTTCAAAATTACTAACTGGGCTAACCCCCTTGCTCAACAAACTACCATCACCTACAATTCTAAACATACCGGGAACTCTAACTTCCTTCATATTCACACTATTGCCATTAGACTTCTTATTGACATTAAAATTAGGATTCAGAATAGGGTTCTCATCAAAAGGTACAGGCATTTTAGGAACAACATCACTACCACTAGACCCCAAAGAATTTTTATCAATAGAAACATTACCAGCAAAAGGAAAATCATTAACAACCTTAGACTTAACACCAACATTAGAGTTATTACTCACAACAGACCCCTTACCAATAGAACCAAATATCAACTCAGACTCATTCATATCACTCATAGCTTCATCCTTATGAAAATCATTCATACGAGAAGAAACACCATCACTAACACCATCAGACACCCCAACCTCACCTTCATAAGCAACCTCTTCCATATCCACGGCTAAACCACCCATTTTAGAACTCGATCTAGTAACTCTATCCTTGAAATTCACTTGAGAGGATTTACCTAACATAGATCTATGCTTCATCGTATCACCAGACTCAGGATTCATAGTACGAGTGGTTATTTTAGGTTTAAGAATTGAATCCACCTTTTTAGAAGGTGGGATCTCATTAGGAATGAGATTAGAATCTAGAATGTTTTCTTCCATGATTTTAGAAACGAAATACCATACTTAATCAATGGATCTGAGCACAAACAATCGAAATAACAAAACGAGGTGAATAAGAGCACCGTTACACAGTGAAAAGGAGTATAACAACTATATGAAAATTGATTAATGAAGAAAAGACAAAGATGAACAGTGAAATAAAAAGGATTAAATGATTAAAATGAAGGATTAAAGAAATAAAATGGATGTATTTAGTAACAGTGATGAACAGTACGAACGTATACCAAACTAGGTGAAATCGCACATAGTTAGAGAGAGAAATAAAATAAATGATGATGAAAGTTATGTCGAGCAAATCTGCTCTCTGAATGTATCTTGTTTGGGGTAAAGGGTTTATAGCCGATGAAATGCTCAAATGATGACGAAAGTTATGTTGAGCAAATCTGCTCGCCAAATTTATCTTGTTTTATGTAAAGGGTTTATACCCGATGAAATGCTCAAATGATGACAAAAGTTACGTAGAGCAAATCTGCTCGCCAAAGGTACCTTGTTTTGGGTAAAGGGTTTATAGCCGATGAAATGCTCAAACGATGACGAAAGTTATGTCGAGCAAATCTGCTCGCCAAAGGTATCTGGTTTTGAGTAAAGGGTTTAAACCCGATGAAATGCTCAAATGATGACGAAAGTTATGTCGAGCAAATTTTTTTGCCAAAGGTATCTTGTTTTAGGTAAAGAGTTTATACTCGATGAAATGCTCAAATGATGACGAAAGTTATGACGAGCAAATCTGCTCGCCAAAGGTATCTTGTTTTAGGTAAATGGTTTATAGCCGATGAAATGCTCAAATGATGAAGAAAGCTATGATCAGCAAATCTGCTCGCCAAAGGTTTCTTGTTTTAGGTAAAGGGTTTATACCCGATGAAATGCTCAAATGATGACGAAAGTTATGTCAAGCAAATTTGCTCGCCAAAGGTATTTTGTTTTGGATAAAGGGTTTATACCTGATGAAATGCTCAAATGATGATGAAAGTTATGTCGAGCAAATCTGCTCTCCGAATGTATCTTGTTTTGGTAAAGGTATTATAGCCACGATGAAATGCTCCAAATGATGACGAAAGTTATGTGTGAAGCAAATTTGTTCGCCCAAAGGAATCTTGTTTTTTGTGAAAAGGGTTGTTTATACCCGTGAATTCTCAAGATGATGACAAAAATTACTTAGACAAATCTGCTCAGCCAAAGGTACCATTGACTTGGGTAAGGTAAAGGGTTTATAGCCGATGAAATGCTCAAATGATGACGAAAGTTATGTTGAGCAAATTTGTTCGCCAAAGGTATCTTGTTTTGAGTAAAGGGTTTAAACCTGATGAAATGCTCAAATGATGACGAAAGTTATGTCGAGCAAATCTGCTCGCCAAAGGTATCTTGTTTTAGGTAAAGAGTTTATACCCGATGAAATGCTCAAATGATGACGAAAGTTATGACGAGCAAATCTGCTCGCCAAAGGTATCTTGTTTTAGGTAAAGGGTTTATACCCGATGAAATGCTCAAATGATGAAGAAAGTTATGACGAGCAAATCTGCTTGCCAAAGGTTTCTTGTTTTAGGTAAAGGGTTTATACCCGATGAAATGCTCAAATGATGACGAAAGTTATGTCAAGCAAATTTGCTCGCCAAAGGTATTTTGTTTTGGAAAAAGGGTTTATACCTGATGAAATGCTTAAATGTTTTGGATAAAGGTATTTTGAAAAGTTTTCTCTCCCCTTGGGGGAGAGAAAAAAGATTTACGGCCGCCTGTCATAGAACATATTCCGATCATTCTATTCTTATTCTAATCTTTCGATTGCTTTTATCTCCTATGAGATCTTTGAGTGGTCGTTGGATTAGGGTATAGATCTTTCTTTTCTGTTCTAGGGCAGCCGCCATTCTTTATTTCATCATATTCAATAAATCACGGGGGAGAGAAAACACTGTTTCAAAAATGGAAGTTAGCCACGAAGGCTATTTGGAAGTTCTTGGGAATAATATGTGCCGAAGGTGGTTTATGCTACAGTTTTATTTCTAAGATAATGAAGTTTTTGGAAGTTATGACGGATGGCGAGGCTCAAGTTTACCAGAGCAAATGTTGATTTTTGTAATCAATATGATATCCGCATATTAGTCGTGTTAGGAAGTTTTTATTACTTTATTTGGTTAGTCATAAGATTGGCGTGTCTTTCTTATGTAGGGAGTTTGTTATTAGCACATAGTTGCTTGTAAAAGTCCATTTTTGGACTGAGATAGGGACTTTACCCTTATCCTATGTACTTCAACGTTTTTTAGTGTAATATATTTACCGGGGAAACCCTTTACCCAAAAAAAATGCTCAAATGATGACGAAAGTTATGTCAATTAAATCTGTTCGCCAAAGGTATTTTGATTTGAGTAAAGGGTATAAACCCGATGAAATGCTCAAATGATGACGAAAGTTATGTCGAGCAAATCTGCTCGCCAAAGGTATCTTTTTTTGGATAAAGGGTTTATATCGGATGAAATGCTCAAATGATGATGAAAGTTATGTCGAGCAAATCTGCTCTCTGAATGTATCTTGTTTTGAGTAAAGCGTTTATAGCCGATGAAATGCTCAAATGATGACGAAAGTTATGTCGAGCAAATCTGCTTGCCAAAGGTATCTTGTTTTGTGTAAAGGGTTTATACCCGATGAAATGCTCAAATGTTGACAAACGTTACGTAGAGCGAATCTGCTCGCCAAAGGTACCTTGTTTTGGGTAAAGGGTTTATAGCCGATGAAATGCTCAAACAATGACGAAAGTTATGTCGAGCAAATCTGCTCGCCAAAGGTATCTTGTTTTGAGTAAAGAGTTTAAACCTGATGAAATGCTCAAATGATGACGAAAGTTATGTCGAGAAAATCTGCTCGCCAAAGGTATCTTGTTTTGGGTTAAGAGTTTATACCCGATGAAATGCCCAAATGATGACGAATGTTATGTCGAGCAAATCTGCTCGCCAAAGGTATCTTGTTTCGGGTAAAGGGTTTATACCGGATGAAATGCTCAAATGATGATGAAAGTTATGTCGAGCAAATCTGCTCTCCGAATGTATCTTGTTTTGGGTAAAGGGTTTATACCCGGTAAAATGCTCAAATGATGACGAAAGTTATGTCGAGCAAATCTCTCTAGTTTCTCTCTCTAAAATATTTCTCTCTAGCCGTTACATTATTTCAAACTCATTTTATTACGAAATCTCTCATCTAATTTAATTCTAGCCATGATTTTTGATTTTGGATAAGAGATTTGTGTTCTTCGTTTCAATCCATTCATTTTCATACCAATTTTT